>PVKE010016507.1:0-31913 GCA_004027555.1 Craseonycteris thonglongyai | reverse complement strand
ATCGAATCCCGGCTCCGGCCCAGGCAGGACCCACGTGCTGAACTGGGGAGTTCCCACAGTTCGGTTCTCTAACTGTCTCTGTCTCTGTCTCTCTCTCTATCTGTCAAAAAGTAAAATAGAAATAAATATGCACTGAAGACAAAAAGATAATTTCTCTCTATAAATGTGAAAAGATAAAAAAAAAAAAAAAAAAAAAGAAACCCAGAAGTGGAATTGCTGGATCACATAGTCATTCTGTTTAATTTTTTGAGGAACCACCACCCTGTTTTCCTCAGTGGTGTCACCATTTTACAACCCCCCAAGGGTTTAAATTTCACCACATCTTCACCAACACATTTTGGTTTTGTTTTTATAAATACCATCCCACTGGGTATGAAGTGGTATCTCGTAGTTTTGATTTGTATTTCCTAGTGATTAGTTATGTTGAACACCCATTCATGTGCTTACTGGCCATTTCTCTCATCTTGGAGAAACGTCTACCAAGTCTTTTGCCCATTTTTTTTTTTTTTTAGTCAGTCATACTAGTCTTTCTATTTCTGTATCAGTTATGGATACATGTGCTAGAAACCACAAAGCAATTTGAACAGGGACTGTTGAGTATAAAGAATTACTATTGTTTGTTTGTTTTAAGATTTTCATTAAAAAAAAAAGAGCTAACATACCTTATATCAGTTTCAGGTGTACACCATAGTTGTTCAGTATTTATATACCTGAAGAAGTGATCTTAGTTCAGCCACCACCTGACACTTTATCATGCCATCATTATTATTGACTATATTCTATGCTGTATGTTACAGCCCCATGACTTGTTTTACACCTGGAAATCTGGACCACTGATTGCCCTTCAGCTTTCCCCTCTCTTTTTCCAACTACAGTTGACATTCAGTATTATTTTATATTCATTTCAGGTATATAGTATAGTGGTTAGACATTTGTATCATTTTAAAAAGTGATCCCCTTACCTGGTCTAGTACTCACCGGGCACTATATAGTTATTACCATATTATTGGCTGTATTTCCATGCTGTACTTTATATCCTGTAACTATTTTGTAACTACCAATTTGTACTTCTTAATCCCTTCACCTTTCTCACCCATCTCCCAACTCCCCTCCTACCTATCACCACCAATCTAGTACCATCTGACACCATACGTAGCTGTTACAATATTATTGACTACATTCCTTATGCTGCAGCCTACATCCCCACGGTTACTTTGCAGCAACCAATTTGCACTTCTTCATCAATCCTTCCCCCTTTTCACCCACTCCCTCAAGCCCCTCTCAGCTTCCAACCATCAAAATGATTTCTGTGTCTATGAGTCTGTTTCTGCTTTATTTTGTTCTTTAGATCCCATATATAAGGGAAATCACATTGCACCTGTCTTTCTCTGTTGACATACTCCACTCATCACAATACCTTCCAGGAAGCACAGGAAAGATGGCACCCACGTGTTGGCCCCATGGGCGGAGGACCCCACGCAAGGAAAATGGCAATTGTCTCTTTAGTCCTTGCCCCAAAGTTATACAACTCAGTTTCTCCCCATATATCTCCGATGCCCCCCAAATCACCATTCCTCTTCCAGAGCCCAGGTGGACTGGCTGCATGGGCCCTTTGAGAGGACTTCCAGGTTTCCCGCAGGCTTCCATCCACCCGGATTATTGGGATCCTCACTGGTTTTCATGGCCAGATGCTGTGGGGGCTCCTCTTCCCACCACCAGTACTCTGGGCTGGAGAGCCAGGTGTGAGGCTGGGGAACCTCGCTCCTCCGTGGGGAAACTCTGTGGCCGAGATCTCTCCCAATTTTCAACTGCCACACGTGGGCGTGGGTCCAGCCCAGTTCATCTCTGCCCGGCCTATGAGTCTCAGCGTGGCTTCTTTATATAGTTAGTTATAAATCTCCTGTTCAGCTAGACTTCAGATAGTTCTCCAGGCTGATTGCCCTACAGTTTAGTTGTAAATTTCATGTGTTTATGGGATGAGGCAAGCAGAGCATTTATCTACTTTGCCATCTTAGATTTCCAACTGCCCCTTTATATATATATGTGTGTGTGTTAACTTTATTGGGGTGACATTGGTTGGCAAAAATTACATAGGTTCCAGGTGCACAATTCTATATTACATTGTCTGTGCATTACATTATGTGCTCACCACCCAGTCAGCTCTCTTCCCATCACCATGTATTTAATACCCCCCACTCCCCCACCCACTCTCCCACCCATCTTCCCCTTTTGAACTGGGTTTTTGTTGAGTGGTAGTTCTTTATATAACGGTATTCTGGATTATAATCCATTATCAGATATATGATTTACAAATGTTTTCTCTAATTCCATGAGTTGCCGTTTCACTCTGTTCATTGAGTCCTTTCATGCACAAGTTTGCAATTGTGATGAGGGCGTATTTATTTTTTGTTGTTTCCTGTGCCTATGGTGTCTTCTGCTGGAAATCACTGCCAAATCCATATCCTTAACCGTTCCCCTATGTTTCTTTCAAAGTGTTTTCCAGTTTTAGCTCTTATATAATATTTAAGTCTTTGGTCCATTTTTGAGTTAATTTTTGTAAAGGCATAAGAGAAGGGTCTAACTTCATTCCTTTGCATGTGGATATCCAATATCCATGACATCATTTACTGAAAAGGCTGTCCTTTCCCCATTGAATGATCTCGGCACCCTTGTTGAAAAACATCTGACCATATATGCAAACGTTTATTTCTGGGCTCTTTATTCTGTTGGTCTGCATATCCACCTTTATTCCAGTCCCACACTGTTTTGCTTACTGTGGCTTTGCAGTAAGTTTTGAAATTGGGAAGTACGAGACCTTCATCTTTGTTCTTCCTTTTCAAGATTGTTTTGGCTATTCAGGGTCCTTTGAGGTTCCATGTGAATTTTAAGGCTCTTCTATTTATGCAAAAAAAAAAAAAAAAAGTTAGAATTTTGACAGGTAAGACTGCTTAGGACAGGATTGATCTCTTAACAATATTGTCCTCAATTTACAAACATGGGCTGACTTTCAATTTATTTGTCTTCTCTAATTTGTTTCATCAATGTTTTGGAATTTTCAGTGTACAAATCTTTCATCTCTTTGGTTTGTTTCTAACTATTTTATTTTTAATGCCATTGTAAATGGAATTGTTTTCTTAATATCCATTTTGGATTGTTCATTGTTATAGAAACAACTCATTTTGTGTTGATTTTGTATTCTGCAACTCTGTTGAATTTGTTTACCCAGTTCTAATACTGTCTGTGTGAATGTGTGTGGAATCTGCAGTTTTCTACATATAAGATCATGTCACCTGTAACAAAGATTAATTTTATTTTATTTTTTAAAGATATGTTTGTTTTTGAGACAGAGAGAGACAGAGACATAGAGAAGGGGTAGAGCCCAGAGCAGTCTCCATAGTTGTACATCCTCAGCTATCAACATGGTTTTGTTTCACACAGATGGGTGGGGCTGTGCAGGGCAGGAACCGAGGCCCGGGGCCTCCTGCATGGGAGGCATGCCCCTGTGAGCTAGGGGCTGAACTGGGGGCATCCCACATGGGAAACTCGCCTCGGCAAGAAGAAAAGTGGGGCCACACCCCAGTTCAGCATTTGGGTCTCCATGGGCCAGGGCTGGGGCCAGGACTCGATCCTTGAACCCCAGGGCTGCAAAATGAGCACTTAACCTGCTGAGTCATCCCAGCTTCCCCAACAAAGATTAATTTTAAATGTTCCAATTTTATTGTCAAACTTTTTTGCCAACTTAATGGAGTGGTCCTGAATTAGTTCCCTAATCACTAATGCGGTTGACAATCTCTTTCAGTACTCGCTGCCGAAGCAAGTACTGGTTTGACTATTTTTTGATATGAAAGCACTAATACCAGTCCCTTAATGCAAAATTCACATAGAATATTAGGATAAGTATAAAGTCCCAATCTTTGGGCTCTGTCTCCAGATCTTAGGCTCTCATTCTTTCCCTTCTCCTAAGGAGCAGAAAAATGTTGAGAACTGGCTACAGCATCAAGCTTAATACTTTTTATCAGTCTCTCAAGTGTACAACATAAATAATTCTTAATATTGTTGGTTTATAAACTCCTCTGAGAATTTGATGAAATTTATGAATCCTGGATTTAAAAAAAAAAAAGGAGATTTATGGACATCCTGAAGTTCAACCATGGACCTCTTACAGATATAATCCAGACTCACCTTACCTAGTCAATCCTATTTCTACTAAACACAGAGCCTATTAAGACGTATTTGTTGTTTCAACTAAATATCAGTTGGATGTTTTACCTCTTTCTCATTCCCAACTCAATACTTTTGATCACTGATTCTCTCACATCCTAATAAATTTTACTTCTTCAAGGTCAAGCTAAAATTCCCAATTTGTACAAGATACTTGTTCTTTCTCCCAACAGTATCATTCATTCATTCAGTGTACACATATTGAGCAGCTTTTTCATGCCAGGCCATATTCCAAAAGCTGGGGATGCAACAATGAACAAGATGGTCTCTGTCCTCAAAAACCATGCTAAATTACCCAAAAGGCAGATTAAACACGTACCTGGGGCCTACACGTATACACAAACACACACAGAGAAAACAGTATTTGAAAAAATAAAATATCTCAAAAAATAATAAACTATTTCACTTCCGTATTAGTTTTATTTTTAATTACATTTTAGGACGTGGTCTCATAACCTTTTCAGTGCTTAGGGTTTCTGAAGGTCTTCATCTAGTCCTGCTAACCTAGGGGGAAAATAAAAGTCATCTTGCCCTAAAAACCAGATTCCTAGTTTTCTCTGATGTGAAGTTAGTAAGGTATCCAAGGAAAAAATCTGGGAGCTGCCCTTACCTCTTTCCTCTTCTAAATTCTCCATATCCTGTTGGATATTTGTATTTGAGAACTCTCACTGGAAAGAAAGTCCTGGAGGAGACAAAGCTGTGGATAACTGGAGACCAACCAGGTACAAGTCTGTAATACAAAGAAAGACACAGTGTCCTGAACTAAAGTGTAGTAAAGGCAATCAAGATGTGGAAAAAATAAACAGGGGGATACTGGGGTAGCTCAATAGGTTGAGTGCTTACTTTGTAACCACAAGGTCTGGGGATCAAATCCTGGCCCTGGCCTGTGCAAACCCATATGTTGAACTAAGCACAACTGGTAACCACTGAGCCCCACAGTGATGGTTCTCACCTTCCATGTGGGAGGCCCCCAGTTTGGATCTCACCTGGTGTGGCCCCACATCCACCTGTGTGGAATGAAACTATGTCAAAAAACTGATGATGTGCAGCTGTGGAGACTGCTCTGGGCTCTCCCTGTTTCTTTTTCTCACCTTCTCTCAAACAATAAAATAAATCTGAAAAAAATAAATGTGGAGGGAGAATTTATCAAACTTGGTGATTAGATGTGTAGTATAAAGAAGAGGGAGCTATTGAGGATAGTTCCATATTTCTGGCTTGAAAAATCAGGTAGGTGGTGATATTAATAAGAGAATAAGGGAAGAAGAGAAGATTGAAGTATGGGTAAAAAAAACTGGATAAGTTCATTTTTTTTTTTTTTAATTTTTATTGTTTTGACAGAGAGAGAGAGAGAGAGAGAGAGAGAGAGAGAGAGAGAGAGAGATACAGAGACAGAGAGAGAACTGAGCTGGGGGAACTCCCCAGTCCAGCACATGGGTCTGCATGGGCTGGGGCTGGGACTCGATCCCTGGCCCCCAGTACTGCAAAGCAAGCGCTCAACCCACTGAGCCATCCCGGCCTCCCCTGGATAAGTTCATTTTGGAAATGGAAAATGCTCAGTTGCCAGTGGGTATTAGGTGTGAAAATCAGGAAAGGAACTTGGGCTACAGACAGGTACTATTTTATGAATCATCAGTGTATAGATGGCAACTGTAGCTATTGAAGAGAATAAGATCACAGGCAAATAAATAGAATGAGAAAAAATTTAGTTCATGAATTACATGCTAGGTGGATTAATAGAACAAATAATAGTTAACACTTGCTGTGCCCTTTCTGTGAGCCAAGTACTGTTGTAAACATTTTACTCACATAATATTAAAAACAAACACATACACACAAAAAAAAAACTCTTCAGACTTGAGTACTATAATTATTATGTCATTTTGCATTGAAGAAAACCTAAGCAGGGAAGCTAGGATGGCTCAGCAGGTTAAGTGCTCACTTTACAGCGCTGGGGACACAGGATCGAATCCTGGCCCCGGCCCGTACGGACCCATGTGCTGAACTGGGGAGTGCCCCCAGTTCAGTTCTGTCTCTGTATCTCTTTCTCTCTATCAAAAACAATAAAAACAAAAACAAAAACAAACTTCTTTAAAAAAAAATGGAGTGCTACATGAAAGAACAACACGCTTTCATTGTTGAGCAATGAAAATTTACAATTTTTAATTATAAACCCGTGTTTTCTATCAAAATTGCTTCTTGCGTGAATTTTGGGACACCCTTATGAGCTAAGGAGGGAGATGTGGGTCCAGGGAATAGAGGGTGGTCTTCATGGGGGGAATTTTGAAATCTAAAAATTAGTATAACTGACAGCTTAGAAAACCCAAAAATATGATAAAGGAATCTGGTAGAATGTAGAAAAGATGTTACGTGAACTTCCTTTATACTGCTATTCAATGTGTGGCACAGGGTTATGATGTTGTATCCTTAAAGAAGGAAATGTTATCCTAGCAGTTCCTGGTTTTGTAGTGAACATTCATATAGTAATAAAGTTATTACTATAACTTTAACACCTATCAATGAGATGCATCTTCCAATTGATGGTGTGTCATGGCTTAATCAGTTCTTAGTAGGATATAAAATGGTACAACTGGGGAAGCCGGGATGGCTCAGTGGGTTGGGCGCTCACTTTGCATCGCCTGGGATGGAGGATTGGATCCTGGCCCCGGCCCGTGCGGAACCATGTGCTGAAATGGGAGCTCCCCCAGTTCAGTTCTCTCTCTGTCTCTGTACCTCTCTCTCTCTCTCTCTGTCAAAAATAAAAATAAATAAATAAAAATATATTAAAAAAGAGTAACTATTATTTAAAAAAAAAATTTATAAAATGGTACAACTTACAATCAATAGCACATTGGATTGGATGAGGGTGTGCTGGGAACAGCTTTAAATGCTTTAAACATACTCTTTCTCATTCAATCTTCGTAAGTTATGTGCAGCTGGTGTTACCAACATTTTACAGATAAGGAAATAGGCTCAATGACTAAACAATATGCTCAAGGCTTACTGTCAATTAAGTGGCAGTCAGAATTGAAAACTAGGTCTGACTTCAAAGGTTATGCTCTCATTGCACCTCAACATTTACAAGGGGCCACACAAAGTTGAATAGAAACCTACCCTATCTGAATATCTACTCAAATTAAGGTGTAGTTCAAAAGGGAAGCCTTCCCAATTCCTCTAGGAAGAACCAATCTTGCCCTCATTTGTGCTCCCATAACATTTTGTGAAAACCTCCATTATACCCTATTATAACATGTAATTTAACAGTATCTTAATCATCTTCTCTGCCCCTACAGTGCCTACTACTGTTTCTGCCACATAGTAGTAGTTCAATGTCTGCTAAGAGACAGGATCTCTTGTCCCTAAGTCTAAAGGGAGATAAGAATGCACATGTAACTACCGTAAATAAATAAGGCCAAAAAAGTGTTACGCCAGAACTGTAAATAAAGTGCACAGGAGTTTAAGAAAAAATGGCCTATGGTAGCAAGTACATCCATGCGGAGCTAGTTCAGTCAGCTTCCAGTTTCATACACACATGCACACACACTCAGCCTGAAAAAGCTTAAACCTGCCACACAGATTAAAACTAAGCTGCTGAGACATTTTCTTTAACCTATTCAGCAATTTTTAAATTTTAATGACTTACTTATAATTGAACTTTCACACAAAATCAGGTTCTCTGGATTTTCCTGGAAAATGGGAAAATATTGGAAACTGGGTGCTCATTCTCTCAGGGAAACTGAATGGAGGTAACAATTGCTCCTTTCAGATAGTAGGCGCTCCCTTATTCATCGTAGTACCTCCCAGCATCTTATATCTGACCCCTCCCCCCTCCATATACACTACTCAGTCACTGCTCCATCCACTTTCAAGCCTCCGAGTCTCTTTCACTGGGCTCCGAAAGGCCTTTGCTTTCTCCAGAAGTACTCTTCCTCCTCAAAGCCACTGCTTCCTCTCGCTAGCTTTCTCTGACCACCCCTTCAACTGGGTCACCGCAGCATCCTGTGCAAACCTCCATGCAAAACCTTTTTTTAATTTTTATTTTTTATTGTTTTTGAGAGAGAGAGAGAGATACAGAGACAGAGAGAGAACTGAACTGGGGGAACAGCACATGGGTCCACACGGGCCGGGGCCGGGGTTCGATCCTCGGTCCCCGGCGCTGCAAAGTGAGCGCTTAACCCACCGAGCCATCCCAGCTTCCCCTATGCAAAACCTAATTACAAAGTGTGTATAAGTCTCGCTCCTTCGCTAGGACGAGCGCTCCTGGAAGCCAGCGGCGCAAGCCTTCCGTCCCCAGCTCCAAATGCACGATACAGGCGTTCAGGGTGTGTCGTACGTGTGGGCGGACGTCACCCTACGGTGCAGCAAACCTCGGTTCAACTGTGTAATCAGCCTTAGAGGTGGGGCCGAGGCAGTTGAGTCCCAACAAGTAGCTCCCGGCCGCGGAGACTGCACGTCCAGCTACCCCGCGACTCAACGCACCGGGCCCCACGCACAACACAGTGTCAGGGGCGCAAACCCCGGTTCTCGCGAGACCTGGCCTGAGCGCCAGCCCTACGACCAGACTCGCAGCGTGCTTCTTTTTTTTGAGCAACCACGCCCCTCTCCTGAAGGAGCCTTTCCGGTGCATGCCCCGGAAGCGGAAGTGCGGCTTCCAGTTCAGAGTCCCAGTGTTCGTTGGTGGTCCTGACATCTAGGGTGGTCGTTATTGCTGCATTTTACTGGGCTCTCGAGCGCTTCCCCGCTTGCGAGTGGGGTGCCGAGAAGGCGGTGCAAGATGAGCACCATGTTCGCGGACACGCTGCTCATCGTTTTCATCTCCGTGTGCACTGCTCTTCTCGCCGAGGGTGAGAGCGGCTGCTTCCCTGACCTGACGTTTGACCCGCCCCCCCGGGAGAGGGTCCCAGGCCCGGGGTCCCTCGCGCCACTGAGAGAGGTCACCAGCCTTGCTTGTTTGGGGAGCCGATCTGCTTCACTCCAGGAAACCTCGGGCCAACTCGTGGACGGGAGCGGAGGCTTCGTGTGGACTGATTGCCCACGTTTCTTTGGTCTACGGTCGATTTTAGTTGCTCTTTTGTGGAGGAGATACCTTCATGTTGTGTCACAGTTGCTTTGGTTGAAGAGTCACTTGTCTTAACATTTGAAAAAAAGTTAACTGCTGGTATATGTAAAGCAAAAAGTTGAAATCCCTTACCTGACAGTAACCACTAATAACTGTTGTGACTGTTCGTACTTTTCTCTATGAGCATGTTGTTTTTCATATTTCAGGTATAACCTGGGTCCTGGTTTACAGGACAGACAAGTACAAGAGACTGAAGGCTGAAGTGGAAAAACAGAGTAAAAAATGTGAGTATGGCAACATCTTTTAACAGGTCAGGTTCATTGAGTGCATGTTCACAGTAAATATTTTAGGAGCACCAACTGATAGAAAATCTTTATAGGAGTACAAAGATGATGAATCCAATTTGAAGACTTTTATGCAATATGCATAATACAAACTGGAGCAGAGTAAGGGACCTGAGAGGTACTTGTTATATGGAATCCTTTTTGATGCATATAGATAGCCTTGCAGTCCTTCGCGGACAGTTAGAATTTGGTTAGACAATGAAATGGGGGGAAAATATCCACTCAAAGGAAATAGCATTGGTATCAGGGCAAGTGGTGCCTTCAAGGCTAAGTCAAGTTTCAGCTGGTTAAGGAGGCCAAAGAAATGTTTGACAGAAAGGTTAAGAACAAGTAGAGTTTGTTATCTTTGAATTAAAACAGGAATTCCACAGGACACAGCTGGGAGGGCTGCTACAGGTATAATGTGAATGATGCCTTATGGGCTTGATTCGGCTTTCAGTGTTCTTTTCTGCCTTATAAAGAGTAAATCCAACTTTTACATCTTAAAATTCCAGTGACTTTCTATATTCTATGACTTTCTGTATGTCTTTATAAGAGTTTGAAGTTTTCTTTCTTACAGTGTCTCATTTGATCCACATAGCAACCATTTGTGGTCAATTGTATAAATATTATCCTCCCTTTATAGAAAAGGAGATTGAGGCTTAGGAAGGTTAAATGACATACTAACATCACTGAGCAAATAAATAGAAGCTAAACTCAGGCTTTTAAAAGTACAGTTTGCTGTTCCTTTGCTTATTTATTGTTGCTAATGTACCCCAACATAGTTAAAACCAGGCTCATTATTTTTACCTTCACAAATGTTGTCCTCTTTCAGGATTTCCCTGTTTGGGGAATGATACCTCCATGTTTCTAATAATGCAAGCCAGAAACCTTGATACACATTCTTTGTTTGTCTTCCAGGACACCACACTCTTGGTTTTGTTCTCATCTTGTTGGTCATTCTTTTGCAGTTTTTTTGTTGGTTCCTCTTCTTGACCTGTGGTTGGTTACCCCCAATATTTTTCTCTACACTTAAACTCCTTTGATAAACTAATTTCCGTGTTCTGTTTGCCAATGACTCCCAATTTTTATCTCCAGCCTCTTTCCTTAATGCAAGATTCATATATCCTATCTGACTCTCAATTTGTCTGTTCTACTGGAAGATCTAATATACCATATATTTCGCTCCATAAGATGCACTTTTCTCCCCCAAAAAAGTGGAGGGAAAAGTGTATATGTCTTATGGAGCGAATACTGCAAAGAAGAGTGCACATTGGGAACCTTAATGATGCTGTGGGGAAGCCTGCAGCCAGATCAGAAAGCAGGGACTGCATGGAAGGAGAGTGGGTCCAGGCAGGTCAGGTGCGTCTTATGGAGCGAAAAATATGGTACATCTCAAACCTGACATATCCAAACGGAACACATGTTCCTCACTTCCAGTTCTGCTTCATTGGTAGCTTTCATGGTTGTCATCAGTGACAGTTCTATCCTTGCTCAGGCCATCATTCTTGTGTAGTTACCTTTGACTCTTCTCCCTAAACCTACGCCCAATACTATTGGGCTGCCTTCAGATACATCCAGAATCTGACCACTTCTCATCACCTCCACTGATAACTACCATATTGCAAGCCACCATCATCTTTTGCATCATTATTGCAGTAGCCTCCAACAAGTTTTTCTGTCTCTCTGTGGTCTGTTACCAAGGTAACAGCAGAATCATTTTTTAAAAAGCCTGTCGGATCGTGTCTCTCCTCTGCTCATAACTTTGTGATTGGTGTCCCATTTTCACTCCAAGGCAATGCCAAAGTACTCTCAGTGGTCTCCAGAGCTCCCTCTGTTATTCAGTCTGCTTTACCCACACTGACCTGCTTGCTGTTCCTCACTGCACATTAGCCACACTCATGTGCTGGGGCCTTTCTCGTGCCTGTTCCCTCTGCCTAGAATGTTCTCTATGATACCTGCTTAGCTAATCCTTATCTCTTCCTCACATCCTTGTTCGAAGCTCACCTCAGTGAGTCTTAACTTGACCAGCCTACTTAAAACTGCAACCTGCCCACCTTTTCTATCACTATTGCTCCTGATCTCCCTCCCTTACCCTACTCTGTTTTTCCTCCATGGCTTTTATCATCTTAATATGCTCTATGGTTTACTTATTTATCTCCACCTACTAGATTGCAAGCTTCTTTGGGGCAGGCTCTTTTTTGTTATAGTTGTTCATGGATGCAGCCCTGTGCCTAGAACTGGCACATGGTAAATGTTTAATAAATATTTCTTGATTTGAATACTTTCTTCTTGCATCCTGTATGTGCAGTCCATTGTCAAGCCATGCTACTGTTGTCTCCTGGGTAGTTTTCAGTCTTTGTTCTTCTCTCCATTTCTGCCACCACCACATAGTCTAAACTTCTGTCATGTTTCATTTGATCCAGTGCAATAACCTCCTCATTAATCTGCCTGCAGCCACTTAGATTTATTCTCCACAGTACATTTAGGGTAATTTTTCAAAACAAATCTGATTATGTTCTCTTCTAAAAACATTTGGTTTTAGGAGAAAGGTGCGTGGCCTATAAGGTCAGCATGGTCTGCTGCCTCCCTCCCTCCCTTCTCCTCCTGCCATATCTCCTGTCATGTTTTCATTGCCCTTTTCTGTCCTTTGGACTAGTCTTGCTTTTTCCTACTATGGCACTGTGTCTTTCTATCTGCTGTTCCCTCTACCTGGAATAATTTTCCCAACTCATTTTGTCTAGTTAACTCCTACTCAGTCTTTAGGTCTCAGAACCTTCTTTAGTCTACCAAGACAGGATTAGATCTTCCTATCATGGGCTGTAATTTATCTGTATACCTCTCCTTAGAGAACTTGTCATAGTTACAATTTTATCTAATGTGTGATAATTATTCAAATAAAGTCTTCTCTCCAACTAAACTAATTTCTATGGGGGTGAAGGCCATTGTATCTCTAGCATTTAAGATAGTGCCCTGCGTAGATTAGATATTTGATTAAAGTGTATTAAATAGATTAAATAATAAATTATCACTATAGTATAACACCATATATACTATTCATGGGAAATTATTCTGCTATAATTATAAACTAGTTAGCCAACATGGGGTGGCATTGATATATAAATTTCTTTATGTCACATAGATCGTAGTCTTGTGAAATATAAAACACATTTAGCTTTAAATTTGTTTAGTCGAATATTTGCTTACCTTAAGTATTTGTATAGATTATGGGTGTAAGTATAGATTTTGGGCTGCTTTAGTGTTCACACTTCACTTTACATTAAAATTCCAAGTAATATAGTTGCCTGGCAAATATGAGGTAGGCTAGGCTGATGATTGGAATGACCCATGGCATTTCTTTTTTTTTTTTTTTTAAGATTAACTTTATTGTTTTTGACAGACAGAGGAAGACAGAGAAAAGGGGTAGGGCCCATAGCAGTCTCCATAGTTGTATGTCATCAGTTTTGACATGGTTTTGTTCTACACAGGTGGTCAGGGGCCACGCAGAGCGGGAATTGAACTGGGGGCCTCTCGCATGGGAAGCACACCCCGGTTCAGCATATGGGTCCACACAGGCTGGGGCTGGGGTTCAATCCTCGGTCCCTGAGGCTGCAGTGCAAGCGCTCAACCCACTGAGCCATCCCGGCTTCCCTGACCCATGGCATTTCTTATAGTCTCAGGTCCTGTACTTTAAATAATCTATCAAAGCCCAGTAAGCATGTATTATTTTTATTTCACTGATCACTTGACCTATTTGATTGCTTGCCGTATGTAGAGTTTACCATAATAACTGCAGTACAAAATAAATGGACATGGATCCTATGTTCTAGATATTTATAATCAAAGGGACAACTATTATATTTAGCATAAGAGACATTTAGTAAGTAGAAATAAGGTAAACTTCCTCTTTGAACACATGTCCTGTTTGGAAATATGTAATTCCTCTGACATTCTTTGTTCAGGAAGTGATTGGGTCTAGGCAAGAAAAGTTTGTAGAGCATTTGAGGAATATAAAAAATATAAATAGATTTGAATGAGAATTAGATTTAGATTTCTAGTACTGTTCTAATCCTTGGCATTATTTGGAGAATACTGATATTTTCCAAAAAGCTGTCCTACTGTGATGAGTCCTGTGACAAAAGATGCTTTTATAAAAGTACCAAGTTTATTGATTTAGGTGGTCTCCAAGTATCAGTAAATTCAGGTATGTTCAAAATATCAGAAAGTCTCCTTTCATTGTGTTACTTTTGTAATATAGATGAATGAAAGGACATTTCAGTGAATGAGAAAGATGAAAGGACATATCCTTTGCTTCTGTAACAAAATTATCAGAGCATTTATGAAGTACAATATTTGTGTGAAGTATGAAGTGTTTCTGTTTATAGTGAAACAGGATAAAGCTTTTTGAATAATTTACAAACTGACAGAACTCTAGAATTCAAAATGCAACAGTATCTGCTCATGGGCAAAATGTGTTTTAACAAAGAGGTCTTTTATTATTGTCAACTCCGACATCTCCACTTCGATCCCTGGACCTCATGGTTTTAAGGCAGGCGCTCAACCTGCTGAGGTCCCGGCATCCCTAATGTGTAACTTCTTAGCTTTCTTTGTTGGTTCAGCTTTGATAAAGCGCCTGTTGTTTCTTTAGCATAATGCATGATTAATTTTTACTGTGATACTGTGTTGTTTACAGTGGAAAAGAAGAAGGAAACAATAACAGAGTCTGCTGGCCGACAACAAAAGAAGAAAATAGGTAAGATAGGTTATCTAGATTTTTTAGATTTTCTTGGAAAAACAATTCTCAGGCTACGATGATACAATAAAGATGGTGGTAGTAGTAACTTGTGTTTGTATGAATTTATGGTTGACAAAGCACTTGCAGATTTTCTTATGTGATTCAACCATTTTTGTAGGACAAGTTCAAGCAGTTGCTCCTTTTTTGCACTTAGCTTTGAATTTTCAGTTTTAGTAAAATGATGTTGACAATTGTGGCTTTTGAACTTGGCTAGGGGTTCTTGGCATAGTTTGTAAAAGAATGTTTTTCATATCTGAGATGGTTATTTCAAGTTAAGACTGAGTTACTTGTATTGATTATTGCCATAGCTTCCTTACTGAGAATTGACTGGTGATGGAAATCCTCTAAGGGGTAGGAAATTTTCTGCTGTGTAATTTTCATCTAGTCTGAAAAATAGTGACATGGTTTTGGTTTTTCAGTGTATTGAGAATTTAATTACAGAATATAATTCTGTTCCAAAAAGACAGTTTATAAATGATTAGACATGATTGCATATATGATGTTTTATGATGCCTCCTGATTAAAAAATCTGTACGTGGTTTAAAGCTATGTCTCTATACCTAGGTCACTGCTGTTAGATTCCAGGGGAAACTTCTGCCAGGCTGGACTATGCCAGTGTCTATTCTGATGTAAGCTTTTCAGTTTAGTGCAGGGGTATCAGATGTTTTCGAAATGACCTACTCATTTAGTTCCGTGGCAGAAGGCCCCTGTACCTCTACTTTGTATGTGTCAGTCACTCTGGTAGGCACTGGAGAAATAAAGTAGAAAATAGTTTAGAATGTCTATGTAGAGAGGGGAAACAGACCAGTGCAGAATGGTAAGTACCTTTGTTGAGATACATTCTCAGTGTTACAAAAGGGAAGATAAAGTATATCCAAACCAACATAAGGGATCAGGTATTCTTGAAAAAGTGATGCTTTAGTAGAATCTTGAAGCTTTTAATGAGAGTTAGCTAAATAAAAATATAAATAAATAAAATGCTGCTTAATATTTCTTGAGCACTTACCATCTGCAACAAACTGGAGTAAGCATTTTACATACTTTTAAATTTTCTTAACAATGTATGTGGTAGTAAACACTACCTCATTTCTATGGAAGAGAAAATTGTAGCTTAAGTTAAATAAATTGCTCTTGGTCATTGAATGATATGATGGTAGGAAGTCTGTGGTAGAGAAGGAGTTTTAACCTGGGTGTTTATAACTGCACACTCCACATTTTTAAGCCTTGCACAATCTAGGCAGAAGTATAGACAGATGCAAAAACCCAGAGGGATCAAATAGCAGGTACATACCCAGAACTGTAAATAGTTCAATATAACTAATGAAAGAAGCAGTGTATAAAGTACAGGCAGTTGAGATGTGAGAAAGAAGTAGAACCTAGTTCTAAACTTAGGCAAGGAGTTTATCTTGTATCCAGAAGGCTTACTATAACTGTTAAGGATTTAAACAGAGGCTTGACATCAGATTTTAAGGAAGACAACTGTGACAGTAGTTTAGAGGATAAATGAAGAGGGAATTATTCTGGAGGTAGGGAAGTTAGGAGGCTTTATAAGTATCCCTGGCATAAAAATGGCAAGAACCTCAGCTTAGGCAGTGGGAATGGAGTAAGTGTTAAATTTAATGGATGTAGAGGAGGTAGAAATAATGGGACTTTATGACTGTTCAGATGCATGGTATGGAGAGAGGGTGAGTCTAGGAAGAAGCGCAGATTTCTGACTTGGAGAAGGATGTATTAGAGGAGTAGCGGATTGGGATGAGGAAGACAAGAAAATGATTTCAGGTTTGAACATGTTGGGTTTGAAGTACCTATGTGACAGGGTGTAAATATTTGGTACATAGTTGGATGTATGGTTTTGGAGCTGGAGAAGAGATAAAGGCTACAACTACATTTTAGAATCATACTTATAAGTAGTAATTGAGTCTACAAGGTAACTGAGATTACACAGGGAGACTATATAGAGCAAGCTTTTCCAACCTGCTGCCCGCAGGCTGTGTGGCCCAGGACTGCTTTCAATTTGGCCCAAGATGAATTTGTAAACTTTCTCAAAGCATTATGAGATATTTTTTGTGTGATTTTTTTTTTTTTTAAAGCTCATCAACTACTGTTAATGTTAGTGTATTTTATGTATGGCCCAGGGCAATTCTTCTTCCAATGTGGCCCAGGGAAGCCAAAAGGTTGGACATCCCTGATATAGAGTATGAAAGCAGAGCTGAGGGTGGAGAAAGTCTTGAGGAAACATTGATATTTAAGGGATAGCAGAAGTGGAGCTCTGTAAAGACATATCCAGAGAAGTTGGAAAGGGATTGTGTCACAGAAGTTGGTGGGAGAGTTCCAGGGGCCAAAAAGGGTCTGAACGTGAATATTAAATGGAGGTTACTAGTGATTTAGCAAGAATGATTTCAGTCACTCGATGGGGGACAGAAGCCAAATTAAACAGATTAAGGAGATAATGCATGATGAGGAACTGAACACATGGAATGTGGGCAATTCTTTCAAGTAGCTTTGCTATAAATTATAGGATAGGAAAGAAAAATGCAAGACAGATTACCCACTGCCCTCAAATTGATGACACAAATGATCTTAACATGGAATGCAACCTTGAATTGTTCGTTCATCATAAATATTTCTTTTCACTTGTAATGATTTTTTTTTTTAAGAGTTGCTTATTCAAATCTTATCAGGAGTTACAAGACATAATATTTATTAGTTGTTGCTTAAAAGACAAACAACCTATCCATTCTCTAGATTTGTAAATTTAACTTGTAGATTAAGCCAGACTATCAGAAATCTGTAAACCTAAACTCCATTATTTTGGGCTTTATAAAATTGCTTCTCTACTTCACCTTGATGTCTGTATGATTAGGCATATCATGAACAACTCAGCTAGGTACAGTTTATAGCAGGACCACTATAGGGTATTTTTGAGAACATTATAGCACCCCACGATGCTCTTTTTACAAGACATTGTGGAAACTTTCTGTTAGTTTTCATTAAGAAAAGCAGTGTTCCTCATAAATGATTGGTTTATTTTTATCTTGTGGATGCTGTGCTTGGACTGATGGTTTTTTCTCTTCCTTTGAAGCAGAATCAGAATTGTTATTCACCTCTAGCAATGTTATGGGACCAATTAAATGTATTTCTGTGTATTGACCCTATCTGCAGTTTTGTTGTTATGCAACCCTTTCTCAGATTCCCCACTTGAGCACATTTACAAAAACATAGTAATGGGGAAGCTGAAAATGCTTCTGCTGCCAGGAAAGAAGAGAGTTTTCAGGAGGTTTGGGGTGGGGGTGGGGGTTGAGGGGAGGTCCGTGTGTTTGTTGTTTCAGGCAAGCAAATGTCATCAGTTACACTCCCTGAAGTTCTTTGACAGCAGTCTTGGGTAGAACTGTTAATTTGAAACAGCTGTCTTTTGCATTTAAAACTAAGGTTCTGTTTCCCAGTCTTAGTCTTGGTGTGGGCATTTTGGCTATTTTACATTCCCCACTCATAGGAGAGAAACTCATTTACTTTTGATACATGAATTTTACTTAGCTCTTCTGCTGCTGTCAAAAAGTTACTACAGGTAGTGAGGGATTTATTTTAGGGAAATATGTGATCCCACATTCAGGAAAAGCTGAATTAGCTGGTTCCAGGAAGGCAGGGGCTGTGTCAGACACATCCAGCAGGCCGAGCGAGCCCTGAGGTGAAGCCAAGAGGGCCCTCTGTCATCAGGACTCCCCTGCAAACACGTTTCTGTCCTGCCGTTCAGCGCCCCACTTTCTCTGTGGTGTTTCTGTAGCATGTAATTTTTGCCTTCACCTAATTTTGGGGTTCTTTCTATATTAAGGTGACCAGACGTCCCGCTTTTGGCGGGACAGTTCTCATTTTTAACAATTGGTCTCGCATCCTGCGGCATTTTAAAAAAGTCCCGATTTTTGGTAAGAATGCATGACAAGCTAGGGAACGGCAGGAAATAGATCAAATTTTTAATCAAGAACCTCCTCCCCCCCGGTCAGTGGTGTCCCGCTTTACCAATGTTAAAATCTGGTCACCTTATTCTATATCAGTGTTACAACGTACTCTGTAGGCCACCTATGTATTGCTTGAAACACTTGTTAAAAATGAGGGGTATGGGGGAAGCTGGGATGGCTCAGCTGGTTAAGCGCTTGCTTTGAAGCCCCGGGGACCAAGGATCGAATCCGGCCCTGGCCCATGTGGACCCACATGCTGAACTGGGGTGTGCCCCCAGTTCATTTCTTGCTGGGACCTATGTGGGAGGCTCCTGGCCCAGTTCCTGCCCTGTGCAGCCCTGTGTCCACCTGTGGAGTGAAACTATATGGAAAACTAATGTCAACTATGGAGACTGCTCTGGGCCCTCCCCCTTCTCTCTGTCTCTTTGTCTTGTTTCTCTCTGTCAAAAATCAATAAAATAACTCTTAAAAAAAACAAAATTGAGGGGTTCTGAGGAAGCCAGATGATTCAGTGGGTTAAGCGTTCACTTTGCAGCCCCGGGGACTGAGGATCGAATCCCGGCCTTGGCCCGTGGAGACCCATATGCTGAACTGGGGAGTGCTCCCAGTTCAGTTCTTGCCGAGTGAGACCCCGGCCCAGTTCCTGTCCTGTGCAGCCCCGCGCCCACCTGTGGAATGAAACTATGTGGAAAAACCAATAATGTGCAACTACGGAGACTGTTCTGGGCCCTCCCCCTTCTCTCTGTCTCTCTCTTTCTCTGTCAAAAACAATAAAAATAAGTCTTAAAAAAATATTAATAAATAAAAATGAGGAGTTCTGAGTCTGACTCCCAGAATTTACTGACTCAGAATCTGGATGTGGGGCCCAGGAATCTTCTTTCTTCCTTTTTTTTAAAAGATTTATTGTTTTTGACAGAGAGAGAGAGATACAGAGTCAGAGACAGAGAGAAGGGGGAGGGCCCAGAACAGTCTCCACAGTTGCACACCATTGGCTCCTCCACATAGTTTCATTCCACAGGTGGGAGGGGTCGCACAGGGCAGGAACCGGGCTGGGGTCTCACCCAGGTGAGAACCGAACTGGGGGCACACCCCAATTTAGCACATGGGTCCGCACAGGCCGGTCGGTTGGGGCTGGGACTCGATCCCAGGTCCCCTGGGCTGCAAAGCGAGTGCCCAACCCACCGAGCCATCCTGGCCTCCCCGAATCTGCTTTCTTAACAAGCTGCCCAGATTATTTTTAGCTGAACTAAAGTTTGAGAGCCAGCATGATATTATAATTTTTTTATTTCTGCTCGCACAGGTAATTGATTTAATTTCCCAAGATTTTCTGGTTTAAGTTCTTGAGAGAAGGAATTCGATTGGCTCAGCTCATCTTTCTATGCCATGAGTCATAGGAAAGACTATGGATTGGCCACCTTCGGGTCAGCAGTGGCAGAGCAGAGAGTGATCTCGGGAGAGGGTGGTGGGGAGGGAGGGCAGGCATTCTGAAACCTGCCTGACTTGAGTGGGTATCTTCCTTCCTAGAGACTTAGAAATATGGGAGGACAGTTTTGAAATTTAATTTATTTGGGGCCCTGAATTTGTATATTCATTCTGGGCCAAGCTTGTCTAGCCCACGGGCTGCAGGCGGCTCAGGATAGCTTTGAATGCGGCACAAGACAAATTTGTAAACTTTCTTAAAATATTGAGATTGTTTTTGCAATTTTTTAAAGTTCATCAGCTATCATTATTGTTAGTGTATTTTATGTGTGGCCCAAAATAATTATTCCAATGTGGCCCAGGGAAGCCAAAAGATTGGACACCCCTGTTCAAGGCCTTTATGCACTTAGATTTTCCATTAATGAAGGCTGCTTCGGGCATTCAATTTAAATTTTGCTTCTCCATTTCCATACATGAAATTTCAGGGGTATATTGTTAATTGGTCTACCATTCAAGACAACACAGAATATAGAACTGTCATGGGATACCTAACTCTTTTTGTCTTTAGAGAGGCATCTGTTCCCATCAGTGTAATGTAGGAGTATATCTTAATATACAGAGGTAATTTTTTAAATTAAACTTTAAAGATTTTTATTGATTTACAGTGAAATATTTTGGTGCTCTGCTACATTTGAATTTTCTGTTAGTGTAAACCGGAGGTAATTTTTTTTTGGCCCACGATGCTCTGAAATAAAATGAAAATAGAAAATATTGTTATACCCCTGGTGTAAAGGATCTATACAAATTGCTAAGTAATCAGCTCATGTTATTAAGTGATATTGAAACAATTGCTTTTGTAGTCACCTGTCAGTAATTAACATCTGCTTTGTGCTCAGCACTGTGTATGTTAACCATTTCATTGATTCTCTTCAGAGAGGCAGGAAGAGAAACTGAAGAATAACAACAGAGATCTGTCAATGGTAAGAGCCCTAAATATAACTTCATGGTAAACCACATAATGTTTTTTAGCAAAAGATCCTGATTTATATCAAGTATATGGCACTTTTCAGAAATTTATATACCATAGTCTATGAAGGCTATAAATAATATCATGAGTATTCCTGAACCAAATGGAAGTAAAAATATGCTACTGGACTTAAATTTCATTTTAGTCATATGAATAGTTTTTTCAGGCTGTCTAGGAGGTCACAATTTGTCCCTTTCACACAGTTCTTGATTTGCTTCCTTCTTATGTTTGTTATCTTTTCCTCCCTTGTGTTAATGCTGAACCTTTGGTTATCGGAGCTGGAGCATTATAGATGACCTTTATTGTTCCCATTCTGGTTTTTGAGAGGTCTTCTAATCTGAGTGTCAGGCATACTATAAAGTTTAAGAAAAAGAGACTTCATTGTTCATTCACTCATTTGTAAAGAGTAGAGTGTATTGAAGCATGTCTTTCCCAGGCATAGGTAGGCTAATGACATGGCTGATTCCTCTATTTAACTTCTGTATATTTGACATAAGACATCTGAACTTGACAGTGCTCATCTTTTACTTACTGAGAGACCTTTGTTCTATCTCTTTATCTTGGAATTCTTAATAATTAAGAAAGATTTTAATTTAGAGGTGCATTTTTACAAATAGCTTTTTTTTTTTTTTTCTGTTGACCCAGTTATTACATGGTATTCACCATAGTAGATTTGGAAACTACAGAAAGGAGAAGAGATAAAAATTGCCCATAATCCTATCATCCAGATATGATAACTTTATAATCTTTTGTTTGTTTATGCTTTTATGACATATGTACATAAAAAAAACTTCAAGTAACCCAATACCTAACTAACAGTGGCTTAAACACATAAAGGCTATTTCCTTAATTGCTCCAGAAGTCCAGAGGTTGGTGGTCCTGGGCGGGTTTGGCAGCTTGGTGATGTCATCCTGAGCTTAAGGTTGTTCATCAGGGACTCAGGGTGTCCTCCTTAGCTTAAGGTCCTTTGGGTGTTTGATAGTGCTTTTCCTTCAGGCATTATGTTCTTCATTCCAGGTAAGAAGAATGGACAGAAGGCCTTAAGGGATGGTTGCTAGCCAACTTTGTTCCTTTTAAAAGGCCCTTTATCACTTGTACTGAAAACTCATTGTCCAGAATTGGGTCTCATGGCCACCCCAGTACTATTCATCAGAAGGAGGCAAAGAGAAGAGGGCTTGGATATGGAGGGTGGTTAGCCAGTAGACAGTTTTGTCTAAGGAGGTCCTTAAATGGCATGAAACCAAAGCTTTTGGGGTATACTTTAGTGGTGGTTTTTCTTTACTGTGAAATGACAGTTTGTTGGTCTCCTTACAGGTTCGAATGAAATCCATGTTTGCAATTGGTTTTTGTTTTACTGCCCTAATGGGAATGTTCAATTCCATGTGAGTATTCTTTTATGTAGTTTTACCTATCACTGTGTGTATATGTGAGCAATGAACATTTTTAGTAATATTTTTTTTACTATTTCACATTTATAGAAAAGTTATAAGAATAGTATATCCGTTATCCTGATTCATAAATGTTAACATTTTTCTCCACTTACTTTCTCTTTTTCTCTGTCTCTCCATATCATATATGTACTTATGCATATATTATTTATGAGGGAGAACCCCCAAAAAACAATTTATTTATAAAAAATTGTATGTTTATTTTTACATGTTTATACTCCAGACATATTCAAAGTACTCTTTGTTTGATGCAATACACCTATCAAGATTCTTTTCCCATGCTCAAAACAGGTTTTGAAGTCTTTGATTTTGATGCCTGTTCTTATGTCACCTTTTCCACATAGGCAAAATGTTTCCCTTTGAGGACTTTTTTCACCCCAGGAAACAAAAAAAGGTCACTCCGGGCAAGATCAGGGAGAGTGGGGCTCAAGGGTCATGCTGTTTTTGGTCAAAAACTGCTGCACACTCAGTGCATTTCGGTGCAGGCAGGTGCATTTCCATGCTGCTCATTGTTTATGTAAATCACCCATCATGAAATGGGAAAATCCATTGAGTCTTTAAAAAAATTCACTGAAGCCAAACACAGCCTCTCACAACAATGCCAGATGGTATGCTGATGTAGATGGGTTCCTAGAACACTCACCTAGTGAGGGAAGCCTGTCCTACAAGGGGCCCGCCCTCCAGAAGATAATTCCAGTTTGGGGATAGGTATCCCCCTTGTATGTATTTTTCCTAGTCTTAGTATGTATTTTTTGAGAGCTTCATGCTCCTTTACCCATAACTACTAAAGTGTGTATTTCCTAAGAGCATGTATGGTCTCTTAATTTTGATAATACAATTATGTGATAAGTTTTTCACCCTCTTAATACTGAAGATATTTTCTGTACAAGGTAAACACTCAGGTATTAAGGGCCCTTCAGAAAGAAGTGAGTCATGTAAAGATGTTTGACTCTTAAAATAGTCTTAACTATAATCTTGTTTAATGATAAGGTAAGTTACGGTACTGATATCTAAACTAGCACATGGAAGGCCTGAGTAATTGTGGAATTGCTTTTGACAAAAGCTGGGAAAATATCCAAAGATGACACTCAACCACTTAATTCCATCTTAGAGCTCACCTGAATTCTCCCTGTGGATTAGAATGTTTCTCACTCTTTCCCTTTCTTTTACTCTTCTTTCAGGCTTCATTTCTTTCTGGCTCCCTCTCCCTGTGAACCCCCCACCCCCAGTCCATTCTTCTCTCCTCGTCTATTAGCTTCATATTTTGTGCCAGGCATTGTGCTAGGTATTGGCATATAACAAATGTGGCTCCTGCCCTCAGTAATATAAAAATTTCATGGGAAGAAAAAAGATAAATAAATGCATTGATGGATGTTAAAATAGAAATGGATGTAAGTCAAGTACAGTAGGGAGAAGAAAGAAGTGAGGTTAAGTGAGGGACTAGAGGAAGTGTCTAATGCCTTTAATACAGAATTTCCACTTAATTAATGAGAGTCCTTTGGAAAATTCAGTAACTTGCCCAAGGTACTCAGAAGTCTCATAATTTCTAACTTGTCATTCTGTACTCAATACTCTTTTTTTATTGCCATGCTTTCTTTCATATCTTGGGTATGTATCACCATGAATTAACAGGCAAACCAAACACAGAAAGGTTTTATAATTAACTAGTAAGCCTCATTTGTACATCTCAAATACTCAAATACAGGACTGTCAGTTAACTGGCACCCTTGGGGATTGGTAGAGGCCAGATAAATGTAAGTAGTTTTTCCATACCCTGGCACTTAAGCAACTGGCATTGTCAAGCAACTGGCAAAATCTCAAGCATTTGTTGGCTGTTTGAGTTCTGGTTAATGGAGAGTCTACTATAGGGGTGTCCAACCTTTTGGCTTCCCTGGGCCACATTGCAAGAAGAAGAATTGTCTTGGGCCACACATAAAATACACTAACAATAGTTGATGAGCTTAAAAAAATGGTTGCAAAAAAATTCTCATGATGTTTTAAGAAAGTTTACAAATTTGTGTTGCAGCCCGTAGGTTGCCGTTTGGACAAGTCTGGTCTACTGCATCTTAAGTTTGTCACATTCCAAATGGTGTATTCAGAGAGCTGGCTAAGTAGACATCTGTACTTTTTAAATTTGATGCTTCTACATATTTCTTCTATCATACTTCTGATTTTTAAGAAGTATGTAAGAAGGAGAGCGAGAAAAAGATCAAGAGAGAGTGGGGGCGGGGGGCGGGGAGAGAAAGGGAGAGAGTGTTTAGCTGTTCTTACTGGCCTTGGCTTTATTGTGTGATCACTGCAACAGATTTGAGTCCTGCTTTGCTTGAAGTTCAGCATTTTATTTTATTCCTTTATCTTTTTTTTTCTTAAAATTTATTTTACTGTTTTTGACAGAGACAGAGAGAAAGGGGAGGGCCCAGAGCAGTCTCCATAGTTGCACGTCGTCAGTTTTCGACATGGCTTCATTCCACACAGGTAGATTGGGGACCTCCCACATGGGAGGCACATCCCCTTGAGCCAGGGATTGAACCAGGGGGTGAGAACTGAACTGGGGGCCTCCCACATGGGAAGCACACCCCAGTTCAGTATATAGGTCCACTCAGGCTGGGGCCAGGATTCAAGCCTCAGTTCCTGGGGCTGCAAAGTGAGTGCTTAACCCGCTGAGCCATCCCGACTTCCTTATTCCTGCATCTTATTTATGTACAGATGAGTTCTAATGAAAGAGACTAAGAAAGAACTGATTATTTCTACCAGTAGTAACTTACATTCATGTGACTCTCTTTCTTAATCTTGTTTGTGAACATAATGCAGTAAACAATCTCACCCAACATGCGCACACTAAGTCTGAAAGGCTGCTCTATGGGAAAGGCATCTGCTTCAAATATATTTTTTTGCCAAGATCCTGAAAAAATTAAGACTCACTAGTTTAGAAAAGCTTGATGGGAAAAAAATCTCTTGTCTTTCTTTACACCCTTGTATTTCAGGTCTCTTTTTTTAGACTGTTACTCTTTGTTTTTTAGAGATTAAGAGACTGAAAGTTCTATTTCTGTCCCACACTCTTCCCTGGAACTAAGAATCTTGTTGGTCTTCCAAAAATAACAGTTCTTTGTTTTTTCCTCTTTAGATTTGATGGTAGAGTGGTGGCTAAGCTCCCTTTTACCCCCCTCTCCTACATCCAAGGATTGTCTCATCGAAACCTGCTGGGGGATGACACCACTGACTGCTCGTTCATCTTCCTATACATCCTCTGTACCATGTCCATTCGACAGGTGAGTGACCACACCCGTGATTAATATGGACAGTCGTGTTGCATAACAACATTTCGGGCAATGACAGGGTGCATATGCAGCAGTACTGTACTGTACAGCTGAGATGTGCAGGAGGCCGTACCCCTCTAGATTTGTGTGAGTGCATTCTGTAATGTCTGCATGATGACAAAATTGCGAGTAATGCATTTCTCAGAACATGTCCCCGTTGGTGAGCAGCTCATGACTGTATATCCTTCCTTGATCTCATCCCCTAAGTTAGCTTTTACCTCTGTAATACCAAAAGTGTCTACTGTTGCTCCTGATATCTTTCAGGAGCTTGTTTTAGAACCCCCGTGTCCCATCTGATGCTACTGTAAATGTGTTGAGGTCCAGACCACTGCTCCTTGGGGAAGAAGTAGCTGTAAAGCCAAACGTGGTCCCCACATCCCCTTCCTAGGGCCTCAGGTTCCTTCCTCATTGCACGGGTCCGAAGGTACAGAAAAAAGAGTGGGGGAAGCCAGGATGGCTCAGTGGGTTAAGCGCTCACTTTGCAGCCCCGGGGACTGAGGATCGAATCCTGTCCCCAGCCCGTGTGGACCCATATGCTGAACTGGGGAGTGCCCCCAGTGCGGTTCTCACCAGGGTGAAACCCTGGCCCAGTTCCTGCCCAGTGCAGTCCTGTACCTACCTGTGGAATGAACCTATGTGGAAAAACCAATGATGTGCAGCTATGGAGACTGTTCTGGGCCCTCCCCCTTCTCTCTGTCTCTGTCTCTATCAAAAACAAAAAATCTTAAAAAAAAAAAAAAAAGTGGGTTTGGCCTTTTCACTATTATTTCTTCTTTATGTTAAATATGTAAAAACAATGTATATTTTATGCAAGTTACCTCCAGCACTGAGGGTGGCTTTGCTGATTTTAAATATTTTTATTGTTTTTGAGAGACAGAGAGAGAGATACAGAGACAGAGAGAAGGGGGAGAGCCCAGAGCAGTCTCCATAGTTGCACATCATTGGTGTTTCCACATAGTTTCATTCCACAGGTGGGCGTGGGGCTGCACAGGGCAGGAACTGGGCCAGAGTCTCACCCCGGTGAGAACCGAACTGGGGGCACTCCCCAGTTCAGCATATGGGTCCAGCACAGTCCGGGGCCAGGGCAAGGATTCGATTCTCAGTTCCCAGGGCTGTAAAGTGAGTGCTTAACCTACTGAGCCATCCTGGCATCCTGGCTTTGCTGGTTTTAATGGAGAAGTCTTATAGTAAATTAGAATGTAGCACCTAGGTCCTAGGAGAAAGAAGCATTTCTGTTATTAGTGTCTGTAAACTGTCAACAGTTTAATTGCTGAAATGATTAGATACTTTTATCACCAATGTCCTGAATTTTTTTTTTTGTTTTGTTTTTAGATATATATTTTATTATTTTTGACAGAGAGACAAGAGAGAGACAGAGAGAAGGGGGGGGGCAGAGCAGTCTCCATAGTTGTATGTCATCAGTTTTCAACAGTTTCATACCACACAGGTGCATGGAGGCATGCCCCCATTAGCTGGGGGGTCTCCCACATTAGAAGCAGATGCCCTGGTGAGAGCAGAACTGGGGGCCTCCCACATGGGAAGCACACCCCAGTTCAGCATATAGGTCTGCACTGTCCAGGGTCGGGATCCAGTTCTCAGACCCCGGAGCTGCAAGGTGAGCGCTCAACCCACTGAGCCATTCCCGGCATCCGCTGTTTTTCTTTTTAAAGATTTATTTTATTGTTTGAAAGAAGGTGAGAGAGAAAAGTGGGGAGGGCCCAGAGCAGTCTCCATAGTTGTACATCATTAGTTAAGACATGTTTCATTCCACACAGGTGGATGTAGGGCTACACAGGGAAGAAGCTGAACTGGGGGGCTCCCACATGGGAGGTGAGAACCTTCGCCACCGAGCCATCTTGGCAGTTACCAGTTGCACTGAAGTTCAGCATATGGGGTTTGCATAGTCCAGGGCCAGGAATCAAACCCTGGACCGGCAATCGAACCCTAGACCTTGTGATTGCAAGGCAAGTGCCAACCATTGAATTTATGTTTTTAAAGTCTTTTATTTGTGAAAGATTATGACCATACTTGCATATGTCTGTTAGTAACATCTCTACAGTATTAACCAGAACCTACTTCCTTTACTAAATGTGAATGATGGTATAATTAAACCAACTAGCTCCAATTTGTTTATAAATGCTCCCCTATTATGGAGTAGGTATAACATTAGATTAAATATTAAGGTGTCTGTCGTTTCAGGCATTTTTCCCCCATCTTTAAGAGAACTGATGATCGCATTAGTAATAATTCCTTTTTAGATTCATGTGTTTTTATTTATTCATTCAACAAAATTGAGCGTATACACGTATCAAGCTCTGTGCTGGGTACTTAGTGTACAGTTGTAAGCGAAACTGCTATAGGATTATGGTCCTTGCTCTCATGGAACTTAAAGTTTCTTTTGAAATAAAGAGGTTAATTTTTCATCCATAGCTTCACTTTTAAAAAAATCATTATCAAATAATGGTAGTACATTTAAAATTATTTCTGTTATTCTAATCATTTCAAGTAGAAGCAGATTAAATAAAGATTAAACAAAGTCTGTGAGTCTGGTGTTAATCTGTTACATATTTTTTCCCATTCTAGGATGTTATGATCATAGGATTCACTATTGACTTAAGAGCTTTCAAGGAAAAATAATATTATGCTGATCATATAAGAGTTTAAGACACATTTCTACTTTAAAATGGGGAGAGATGAAGGCATTGTAAGGTTGAGGAGATAGAGTATTATATTTGGAGGTTTGAGTCTTGTTCCCATGTAGGCTGAGCATTCTTGGAAAGGTCCTATCACCTCTCTGAATCTTGGTTTTCACAAAGGTGAATGGGGTTTAGTGTAACAGCCTTGCCATGTTATGATAATCAGATGATGTGATCTAGAATGGAAGCATTTGTTCTAAAGGCAATCCTTTTTTAAACCAGGTAGTCTTCCCCCCACCACCACACCTACATCCTTTAAAATTAATATTCCCAGCCTAAGATAGGACAAAGTTTCTTTTCACAGATTAAAACATGGTGAGATGTCATATTAGCTGAAAATAAATCTAATTACCCTTTCTCATTTTATTTTTCCCCTTTTGTTCACTTCCTTAATATTTAGTGATTAATGGTTAGCTGCCTTGACCTTTACTTCACAACTCTTTCCTTTGTGTGAATTTGTAGCAACGGAAATGATAAGTCTGCCAACTTGCATCAGAGGTGTTAAGTTAGTCCAGGGTAGTGACGGAGATTTCCTTAACTCCTAAAATTAAGGTACAGAGATTTCCTTAAATCCTAAAATTA
The DNA here is from genome assembly GCA_004027555.1 of Craseonycteris thonglongyai. Classification (NCBI taxonomy): domain Eukaryota; kingdom Metazoa; phylum Chordata; class Mammalia; order Chiroptera; family Craseonycteridae; genus Craseonycteris; species Craseonycteris thonglongyai. The sequence goes on along the minus strand of PVKE010016507.1, from coordinate 3,076 downwards.
AGGTACTTGCTTTTTTCCTTTTTTTAAAATGTGAGTCAGTAGTGAGTTCGGTAAATGGTTATCTCCTATATATAAAGTGCTCTAAATCTCAGTAAAAATCAGTGCAACCTTACCTGGTAAACAGCTAAGGGAAAATTAATCTATTGTAAATTTACATGATTGTAAAAGCAATTAACAGAATTTTCTTTTCTTTGAAAGCAAAAAGGATTAGTGGTTCAGAGGAAATGTGGAAGAGTTTCTTCTCTTTTTTTTCTTTTGTCACTCACATATCTTACTATGTAATTTTATGTATGTATAACTGTAATCTGAAAAAGTATCACTGAGAATTTGACATTGTCTCCTTCAATAGGTATATGTGCTTAGGACAATAATAAAAATAAGTCAATTTTATTTTTTTATTACACTTTCAGCTTTCCTAGGAAAGCCTAAGGATTATAATATGCCTTATTATATGTATAAAAAAACAGGGTCTAATGATGTCATGTCAGTATATCTAAAAGTCATCAAAATGATAGAAGGACCAGATGCCTGCTATTTCTTATACCTCATTATTAATTTATGTCACTTTATTTAAAGTTTACAATTTAATTTTTTAGTGTCAGGATATCTCATCTATAAGCAGGGCATTTTCATTCATAGTATTTAACTTCAAATTCGTTAGCGAATGCATGTGGTTTAGAAAATGATAGGTAACCAGTAATTGAGATGAACAGATTATTCAGGCAGCATCTTAATCTCATCCTTTGTGATTTAGTGTATGAGTTCAGGGTTCATTTAAAACAAGCTTGCCTAACCCACAGCCCGCAGTCTGTATATGGACCAGGATGGCTTTGAACGTGGCCTAACGTAAATTCATAAACTTTCTAAAATATGAGTTTTTTTGTGATTTTTTAAATTTTTAGCTCATCAGCTATCATTAGTGTTAGTGTATTTTATGTGTGTCCCAAGGCAATTCTTCTTCCAGTGAGGCCCAGGAAAGCCAAAGGATTGGACATCTCTGATTTAGAATGTTCCTGTCATTGTTGAAGATTAATTAAAGCTTTTTTATACTATGCCAGGAATTCTCTGATGCTGAGAATACAAGGGTAAAAAACAAAGGTCTCTACCTTTGTGGAACTCACAGTCTGTGTGGGAAAACAGATCCATAAATAATTGTAGTGTGATTGATCCCTGTGTGTGTGTGTACAGTACAGTACAGGAGGGGAAAGCATGCTATAGATGCATAATGGCTACAGGGATTGGTTCTATAAAACTAAGATTTTATACAGAAGAGATATTTGAATTGAATCTTAAAGGATAAATAGAGGTTGTCAAATCTTATCAGAGTGGTCTTAGCATAGGAAGCAGTATGAGTAAAGCATGAAAGTTTGAAAATGTGTAGTGAATATAGGGACCACCGAGTCCAGAGTTGTTCATGGGATGTAACAGATAAAGCATGTCACTGCTTTTAATGTCTGGACTGTATAGTACCTCATTAAATGATTTATGTTTTCTTTATTTTCTTTTAGTGTTTATTACAGTGCAAGTCTGCTGGTGACAAATTCTCTTGTCATTAATCTGAAAGTATCTTTTTTTCTTTATTCTTTTTTATTAAAAATTTATTTTTATTGTTTTTGACACATATACAGAGACAGAGAGAAGGGGAAGGGCCTAGAACAGTCTCCATAGTTACACATCATTGGTTTTCCCACATAGTTTCATTTCACAGGTGGGTGTGGGGCTGCAGAGGCCAGGAACTGGGCCGGGTCTCACCCCAGTGAGAACTGAACTGGGGGCTCTCCCCAGTTCAGCATATGGGTCCACATGGGCTAGGGCCGGGATTTGATTCTCAGTCCCCAGGGCTGGGATTCGATTCTCAGTCCCCGGGGCTGGAAAGTGAGCACTTAACCCACTGAGCCATCCCAGCTTCCCCCTTTTTTCTTTATTCTTGAAGGTTGTTTTCATTGGATATACCGGTAGTATTCTATATATCTAGTGAAATGGGCTGACTGTATTTGTTTTAATCCTTTTAACATTTTAAAATGCCTTTCTACTCTCTTCTGGTCTCCATTGTTTCTGATGAGAAATCCTATGTATATCTGTGTCCCTGTAGATAATGTGTTACTTTTCTCTCACTGTATTCTGATTTTTCTTTAAATACACTTTTTTAACAGTTTGACTATGATGTGCCTGGGTTTCAAAATTTTTCTTTTTTATCCTGCTAGGTTTTCATTAAATCTTGAAAAGATTTGAGCCATCATTTATTAAAATATGTATTTTTTTTGCCTCATTCTTTCTCTCTTCTGTGATTCCAATTATATACTTGTCTTTTTAATATTGTCCAATAGGACACTGAGGCTCTGTTCAATTCTTTTTAAGTCTTTTTCTCTCTATTCTTTAGATAGGATAATTTCTATTAATCTGTTAACAAGTTCACTGACTCCTTTGTCATCTCTAATTTGAGTTAACCTTAAGCCCATACATTGATTTTTAAATTTTGATACAATATTTTTAGGTACAGAATTTTCCTTTTTACTATCCTTTTTCCCCACTGAGATTTCCCATTTGTTAATTTATTATGAACATATTTTTTTTTTTTTTAATGTTTTTAGGCATATTTAGCTGCTTTAAAAGCTTTGTCTACCATTTCTAACATTTGGATCATCTCAAGTTTGGACTCTGTCTGTTGCCTGTTCTCTTAACTATGGGTCATGTTTCTTGATATGTCCAATAATTTTGGATTATATCTTGGACATTGTGTATGGTAAATTGTAGAGACTCTGGAGTTTGTTATTCTTTGGAAGAGTGTTGATTTTTGTTTGAGTAGGCAAATAACTTGGTGTTCAAACTCTAAGGTGTCTCCCTTATGGTGGGCAGCACCTGAAATTCCAGTGATTTCAGTCACTGGGCTGTTTGAAGGCTGTCTCACAGATGTGTATTTTAAGATTCAACCAGAGATTTGGGCAGAGGCAGATATAGAATTCTGAACTCCCCTCTCTTAGCCCTCTATTTTCCAACATTCTTTTTAAGATGTTGTGGTTGTCCTAATATCTGTCCTTTGGTTCTTCAAACCAGTAACACTACAGTTTCATTCTCT
>PVKE010016506.1:17873-32099 GCA_004027555.1 Craseonycteris thonglongyai | reverse complement strand
GGCCGGGGCCAGGATTCGATCCTCGGTCCCCGGCGCTGCAAAGTGAGCGCTTAACCCACTAAGCCATCCTGGCTTCCCCCTATTACCCTTTTAAAAATTAGATTTGTTTTCTTTCTCCTGTTCAGTGTTAAGAGTTCTTTATAGATTGTGGATACTAGATCTTTATCAGATACAGGATTTGTGAATATCTTCTCCCATTCTTTGGATTATCTTTTACTTACTTATTGGTGTTCTTTTGAAGCACAAAACTTTTAAATTTTGATGAGTTCCAGTTTTTTGGTCACTTGTGTTTTGGGGGTCATGTAAAAAAAAAAAATCATCGACTAATCCAAAGTCACAAAAATTTCTACTTATGTTTTTGTCTAAGATTTTTATAATTTTAGCTTTTATATTTAGTCTTTCAACCATTTTGAGTTCATTTTTGTATATGGTGTCTGGTAGAGGTCCAACTTCATTGGTTTACATGTGAATATCCAATTGTCCTAGCACCATTTGTTGAAAAGACTATTCATTATTCATTGAATGATATTGTCATTCTTGTTGGAAATCAATTGCCCATAAATGTATGGGCCTATTTCTAGGCTCTAAATTCTATTCCAGGGGAAGCTGGGATGACTCAGCAAGTTAAGCTCTCACTTTGCAGCCCTGGAGATCAAGGATCAAACCCTGTGCAGACCCATATACTGAACTGGAGTGTGCTTCCCATGCCCTGTATGGCCCCCACCCACCTGTGTGGAACAAAGCCATGTCAAAAACTGATGACGTACAACTATGGAGACTGCTCTGGGATTTCACCCTCTGTCTGTCTGTCTCTGTCTCTGTCAAAAATAATAAAATAATAAATCGTAAAAAACGAAAAATTCTGTTCCATTGATCTACATGTCTATCCTTATGTCAGTACCAACTGTCTTAATTGGTATAGCTTTGGAGGTAGTTTTGAAATTGGGAAATGTAAGTCCTCTAACTTTTTTCGCTCAAAGTTGTTTTGAGTATTTTGGATCCCTTGCATTTCTAAGTAAATTTTGGGAGGAGCTTTTCCAGTTCTTCAAAAAAAGGGATTTGATAGAAATATTGGGAGTTTATGTTTTGTTTTGTTTTTTAATGGGGGTTTGGAGAGTATTGGGGGAGTATTACTATTTTAACAATTTGTTCTTCTAGTTCACGAATGAGGGATGCCTTTCTGTTTAAGTTCTTTTTATGCTGTTTTGTAGTTTTTGACTTATGTCCTTCATTTCTTTTGTTAAATTTATCATTATTATTTTTAAGATTAATTTTATTGTTTTGAGGGAAGGTGAGAGAGAGAAAGGCAGAGAGAAGGGCAGAAGAGATCAGTCTCCTTCACATTTGTACATCATTAGTTGTGACTTAGTTTATTCCACACAGGTGGATGTGGGGCTGTGTAGAATGGAACTGAACTAGGGGCCCCCTGCATGGGAGGCAATAATCTTCGTCTGTATCCTGGCAGTTAACCAGTTGCTCCACACTTTAGCATGTGGGTTTGCATGGGCTGGTGCGTGGACTCGATCCTTGGACGTTGAGGTCGTGAGGCAAATGCTCAACCTGTTGAGCTATCCTTGCATCCCTATTATTATTTGATTATTTTTGATATTAGTGACAATAGAAGTGTTTTCTTAATTTTTTTCTCAGATTGTTCATTGCTGGTATATAGAAAAGTATAATTGAGTTTTGCATTAATGATCTTATATCCTGTAACCTGCTGAACTTTTTTGTTAGCTTTGATAGTGTGAATTTTTCAGGCTTTTCTATACACAAGATTATGTCATCTACAAGTAGAGTAGTTTTACTTCTTCATTTTCAATCTGAATGGTTTTAACTATTTTTTCTTACCTGAATTACCCTGGTTAGAATTTTCTGCACAAAACTGAATAGCAGTGATGAGAGCAGACATCATGTCTTATTCTTGATCACGGGGGAAACTTTCAACCTTTCACCATTAAGTATAATGTTAGTTGTGAATTTTGGTAGGTGATCTTTCTCACATTGAAAAAGTTCTCTTATGGGAAGCTGGGATGGCTCAGTGGGTTAAGCACTCACTTTGCAGCCCTGGGGACCAAGGATCGAATCCCGGCCCCGGCCCTTGCGGACCCATATGCTGAACTGGGGAGTGCCCCCAGTTCAGTTCTCTCTCTGTCTCTGTATCTCTCTCTCTCTCTCTCTCTCTGTCAAAAACAATAAAAAAAAAAAGTTTTCTTTTATTCCTAATGTGTTGAGTGTTCTTGTGAAGGATTGGTTTTAATTCATCTTAAAACATTTGACAAAATTTATTAGTGAAGCCATCTGGTCTTGGCTTTTCTTTGTTGGAAGTTTTTTGATTACTAACTGAATCTATGTACTTGTTATAGGTCCATTGAAATTTCCTTTTTTTTTTTAAGTTTTATTGTTTGAGAGAAGGTGAGAGAGAGAGAAGTGGGGAGGGCCCAGAGGTATAATACATTGTTAGTTGTGACACAGTTTCATTCCACACAAGTGGATGTGGGGCTGCGCAGGGTGGGAACCAAACCGAGGGCCTCTCGCATGGGAGGCGGGAAGTTTCACCTCAGTGCCATCTTGTCAGGTACCAGTTGTGCTGCAATTCATCATATGGGTTTGTATGGTCTGGGGCTGGGACTCAATCCCTAGACCCTGTGGTTGTGAGGCAAGCGCACAGTCTGCTGAGCCATGCTGGCATCCCCTCTGTTCCTCATTTAGTCAGTTTGGTAATTTGTGATTTTGTAGTAATTTATTGATTTTTTATACAGGTAATCGAATTTGTTGGCATAAAATTGTTTGCCATATAATCCTTTTTATTTCTGTGATGTTTTGAAATACTATCTTCTCTTTATTCCTGATTCTCATATTCTGTGTGTGTCTGTGTTTCTTGGTCATTTTAGGTAGTGGTTTGTCAGTTTTTTAAATCTTTTTAAAGAATAAATTTTGGTTTTGTTGGTTTTTTCTATTTTTCTATTTATTTCCACTTTTTTATTTCCTTCTGCTTTGACTATAATGTGTCTACATTTTCTAGGGTTTTTGATTTTTTTTAAATTTTTGACAGAGACAGAGAGCAATGTCCATAGTTGCATGTCATCAGTTTTCCAGATAGTTTCATTCCACACGTGGGTATGGGGCTGCACAGGGCAGGAACTGAGCCTGGGGCCTCCTGCATGGGATGCACGCCCCCTCTTGCTGGGGGCCTTCCACATGGGAAGCATGCCTGGGGTGGGAGCTGAACTGGGGGCACATGTGCTGAGCCATCCTGGCATCCCCCTGCATTTTCAAGTTTTTAACATGGGAAGTTAGGATATTGAATTGAGATCTTTCTTCCTTTTCAGTGTGGTGGTTTACAGCTTTAAATTTCCCTCCCAAGAACTTTTTTAACTGCATTCTATAAGTTTTCATATGCTGTTTTTTTTCTTTTTTCAGTCATATTTTCTCATTTTTCTTGTGATTTCTTTTTTGATCCATGGGTTGTTTGTGAGTATTTTCTTTTAATTTCTACATATTTTTGTATTTCTCAAATTTCTTTTTGTATTTCTAGTTTTATTCCATTGTGATTGGAGAACATACTTTGTATGACTTCAGTCTTTTAAAATGTATTGAGGCTTGTTTTATGCTCTAAAATATGTTCTGTCCTGGAAAATGTTCCATATGTACTTGATAAAGGTGCATTCTGTTGCTGTTGTGGGGAGCATTCTAAAATCTTATAGTTCCAGTTGCTTAATAGTGTTGAAGTCCTATTTTCTTATTGACCTGCTGCCTACTTGTTTTGTTACTAAAAGTGTTACATTTAATTTTCCAACTATTAATGTTTGTCTATTTCTTACTTCAATTTTGTCAGTTTTTGCTTCATGTATTTTGAGCTTTGTTTTTTTAAGTGTATATATGTTTATAATTACATTTTTCCTGATAGACTAACTGCTTCATCATCATAAATGCCCTTTCTTTTCTATAGCAGCTATTTTTGTCTTAAAGACTAATTTATCTGATATAGGTATATCCTTTTCAGTTCATTCTTTGGTTACTATTTGTATGGTGTATATTTTACCACCCTTTCACTTTCAACTTACTTGTGCCCCTAAATCTGAAGTTAAAAAAAAGAGACATTTCTGGCTCTTTACTGATATTTTCTATATGATGAAATACGAGATAAACACACATACACACACACACACATGGTTTTTGTTAGTTCTTTGAACATATTTGTAATAGGTGATTTAATGTTTTCAACTGTTATGTCCAACATAGGTGATCCTCATAGACAGCTTCTCTTGACTGCTTCCTCCCACCCTCCTACATAGGCCAGAATTTCCTATTTCTTTTCATGGCTCAAACTTTTTTGTTGACAACTGGGCTATTTAAATAATATAATGTGGCAGCTCTTCCACTCTTAGATTCTTCCACTCTCCAGGATTTGTTTTTGTTGTTAATTTAGGGACTTTCCTGGACTGATTTTATAAAGTCTTATTTTTTTGTTTTTTATTGAGTTTTCCCTGAAGTCTCAATTCAGTTAAGTTAGTGACCAGCTAATGATAGGACAGGTATTTTCTTAAACATCTAGAACCAACTTTTAGGTTTTGCTGAAGGGCTTTGAGTGTATATTGGCATGAGTTTAGTGCTCTTTACAGCTCTGCTTTAGTCTTCACTTCCTTCTTGTGCAGAGCCTCATTATCAACCAGAGTTGAGGCTAGAGTCTTCTCCAAACATTTTTGGGCATACAGAATACCCTGTACATGTGTGTCCTTCTAGATTCCCAGGAATGTGTCAGCTTTTCAAAGTCCCCAAAAGATATCTCATTTGCAATTTTTCTATATGAGTTTTTTAGTCAACCTCTTATTATCCTCACCTTGTTATCATTGCCTAAGACAGCTGCAGTGTTATGCAGTCGCTGGTTGTTGTTTTCAGCAAATGCTCTGCTGATTGATTAAGCTTTTTGCATAGTGTGAGTTCTGAGTCAGGTCAAATAAAGACAAAGTCTGAGAATGAAGTTTTTCAAGAAAGTTGCCTGAAAAGTCTAAAGGGTATGAGCCTAGGCTCTTTGGTGAATCAAAGGCTGTTTTGTTACCTCCTGTATTTGTTATGCTAGTAGTTTTTGCAGTTAGTGGTTATGAGCTATGTCTTTTCAAGACTACTATTTGGCTGGGTGAGAATGATTGGATTAGCACTAGTTAAAATGTCATAAAGTTCACTGTTTTTATTGAGATTCAGTCATTTTTCTTGTATAAAAGCTCTGCAAAATGTTGCATGCTTTTGGGTAATTCCTGGAGTTGTGAGAAAATTTATTTTGACAGATTTTTTTCCAGTGTTTTTATTGGTTTTATGGAGGAACAAATTATTATGGTTATTAATTTTCTATTTTGGAAGTGCCTCTCTGCCCCCAATATTTTTACACCTGTTTCCCACCTTCCATACTTTACTTAACCACTTTAAAAATTAAAATATATTCTTACAAGATTCAGCTCATATGTTAACGTTACTTCCTTAGTGACACCATTTAAGATTTTTCTGCATAAACTTGTTTCCATATACCTTGAACATAAACTTTTTACTCCACTCATTACAATATTTTGTTTACCCTTATCTCCTACTAGATTGTGGGGCATTTGAGACTACTTTTTTAATCTCAGCTTCCTGAGAGTTGAAGAATCCCTGGAGATATATTTGCCTTTGTTAACATAATTTTACAAATGAGACTGAGGCCTAGAGGGAGTTAGGACAGTAAATACTTGACTATCTGGTGGCAGGAGTGTTTGTAAAATCTAATTTTTACTAATTGTGCAGTATACCATCATTATGCATTTAATTATTTTATATATAATTGTGAATCTGTGGCTATATGTATTTCTAGATATTTGCAGGTGAAAATAATCTTCTGTATTAGAATTCCATGTATACTTAAATGCAATAAGAAAATCAGGAGATTACAGATGCAGACCTAATTAATTTTAAACATAGGAACGTCTCTCTTCTTTCTGAATTTTATAGAAGTATTTTAAAGTTTTATTTAAATGTTTATTTTTATTGTTTTTGACACAGAGAGAGAGAGACAGAGAGAGACAGAGAGAGTGGGGAGGGCCCAGAGCAGTCTCCATAGTTACACATTATTAGTTTTCTACATAGTTTCATTCCATAGGTGGGCGTAGGGCTGCTCAGAACAGGAACTGGCTGGGGGCCTCCTGCATAGGTGACATGCCCCTGCAGCCTGGGTGTCTCCCACATGGGAGGCTCGTCCCAGAGAGAACTGAACTGGGGGCACACCTCAATTCAGCATATGGGACTGCACAGGCCGGAGTTGGGATTTGATTCTCAGACTCTGGGGCTGCAAGATGAGCACTCAACCCACTGAGCCATCTCAGCATCCCCTGCTGAGCCATCCCAGCACACCGATTTTAAAAATCAGTATATACTTGTGTGTGTGTATAAGATGAATTTGATGTTTTTGATAAATCTACAAATAGTGTTATTTTACCAAGTAAACTCTTATCTACCTCTATTTTTTATACACTGATAAAGACATTTCTTATAACATATTTTAGAACTCATTTAAGAAATTTCAAAACCATTACATATATAAAATGTGCAGATTAATTTACTGACCTGTCATAAATGGCTTATAATTACCCCCCTTGCCCTCCTAAAACTTAGAAACCCATCAAAAACTTTATCCCCCTACATTTAGCTGACTTGGTTAGAGACAACTTATAACTGTTTTTGAAGTTCTGTCTAGTCTCAAGAAGTGGGAAATTTTCCACATTATAGTTACTGCAAAGAATTTATTGTGGTCTTCGAAGTCTGTTTCTAACAGAATTGTTAGAGAATTGTGTTCAATTATGGTAATGGTGTACAAAATCAATGTCATTTATTTGGTGACTATTCATCTTTGAGTCTCTGTATATATAATATCTATATATGCAATATATAATTTGTTTAGTATATACTGGGTCCTAAAGTGATATTAGGTGTTATAGGACACTATATAGTATTAGCTTGTTTTGTCTTTACTCCTATCTAATATTAATACCTAAAATATAAGTGGATCATAATGCTAATCATTGATTTTTGTTAGTAAGCTCCTACCTTGGAAACTTTTTATATACAGTCATGCACTGCCTATAACCATGGGAATACATCCTGAGAAATGCATCATTTAGGCAATTTTGTAGTTTTGTGAACATCGTAGATTATCCTTACACAGGCCTAGATTTTATAGCCTACTACACACCTTGGCTGTGAGGTATAGCCTACCGTTCCTAGACTATAAGCCTTTACAGTATGTATGGTACAGTATGAAACAACATGAGATTAAATCAAACACAAGCGACATGGTAAACATGAGATGTATGAGGCTGCTGCAGGTGTAACATGGCATATACTGTTTTACAGCAAACTCTTTTTTATAAGTAGAAAGGCTACACTTTAAAATAATGATAAAAACTATAGCATAGTAAATATATAAACCAGTAACATATTTGTTTATTATTATTATGAAGTATTATGCACTGTAAATAATTGTATGTGCTATATGTTTATATGAATATCAATATAGTAGGTTTGTTTGCACCAGCATCATCACAAACATGTGAGTAATATGTTGTGCTATGGTATGATAATGGCTGTGTTGTCACTAGGTGATAAGAATTTTTCATCTCCATTGTTATCTTATGGGGCACCATTATATATGCCATCTGTTGTTGACCAAAACATCGTGCATGTGCATGACTGTACATAGTTCTCAGTTAATGAGAAATAGATAATATTTGCATTTCCATGGAAATCATCTTACAAATGATGGCTAGTCTTCAGGGCCTGTTTAGGACTCTCTTAACTGCAAACAAAAGTAACCCATCTCAGATTGGTTTACCAAAAAAGGAATTTTTTTGGCTGAAAAACAGAAACTTGGTGTACTGAATTCAGCTGTACTTAAAGCCAGCTGAGATTATTTTGTATCTAATCTATTACCGGTTTATAGTTACATTAGCATTTTGTGTAGGCATTTTAATGCTATCCTATATGACATTATTTACCTAATCATTTTCATGTTGCTGGCAGTATACAGGTTTTTACATCTTCACTAACAATTTTCTGATAGTAGAATTTTTTTTTTTTTTTTTTTTTTTTTTTTTTTTTTTTTTTTATATTTATAGAGAGTAATTATTTTATCTTCAGTGCATATTTATTTCTATTTTACTTTTGACAGATAGAGACAGAGACAGAGACAGCTAGAGAACCGAACTGTGGGAACTCCCCAGTTCAGCACGTGGGTCCTGCCTGGGCCGGAGCCGGGACTCGATCCCCGGTCCTCATGGCCCCAAAGCGAGCGCTCAACCCGCTGAGCCGTCCCGGCTTTCCCCTGATAGTAGAATTTTATAAATAAAATTGAGACAAAGAATGTGAATATTTTTAAGGCCCTTGATATATGATATACAATCTTGATGTATGATTATGGTGGAAATATTTTATTAATTTATACATTCACCAAGAGCATATAAAAGATTCTAGAACAGGGTGTCCAATCTTTTGGCTTCCCTGGGCCACATTGGAAGAGGAAGCATTGTCTTGGGCCACACATAAAAAACACTAACACTAATAGCTGATGAGCTAAAAAATAAAACCAAAAATCTCATAATGTTTTTAAAAAGTTTACAAATTTGTGTTGGGCCACATTCAAATCCATAGTGGGCTGCATGTGTCCCATGGCCTAGAGGTTGGAAAGCTTGTTCTAGAGCATATTTACTAACAAATATAATGATACTTTACTATTAAATAATAATGTTTTGTTTATATTTGTGGAATAATGTTTTTAGATTATAAAAGGTGTCCCAAAATTCACGCAAGAAGTAATTTTGTACAAAATTGCGAATCTTGCGTGAATTTTGGGACACCCTTTAAGAGCACAACGATTCTTTTCCTTGTGACTGTAAAGATGATAGATGATAAAAGATAAGTTTGTAAATGAGAATAACTCTTAAATATATGTTCCTTGCTTTGATCTATTCTGTGGACCTTACACTTATAAATCTGATTGCCAATTCCATATCTTCAATTGGATGTCTAACTTATTAATAACATGTGCCCAATTGTGCTCTTGATATTTTACACCAAACCTTCCCTGTTGTCTGTGAAGAACTGTTAAGAGTTTGGGATTTTGCTCTACTTGTAAGCTGACAAGGTAGCCTGCCATAGTTTCATGGATGCTGGCAGAAGAGATGAGACAAAGGATTTTATTACAGCAATAGCTGTAGCCAGTGTGTCAGCCTTGGGTCCAGTTCCCAGAGCCTTAGTTCCTACAGGGCTATGTGAAAGGGCCAGGTGACACCTGCACATGCAGTGGATTGCATTACCGTAGGAGGAACCCTGAGTTTAGGATTCTGAAATCTTTTGTAACAGGCAGCAAATCAGCCCCAAGGGGAAAGGTGTAAACCTCTAGTTAATTTTGTCCTAGCACCTAACACCTTGAACAGTACTTAATACCTGTGAGCAGTTAATATGTATTTTTAATGAATGAATAAGTGAATAAATTATATACATGGTCAAGAAGTGAAATCCTGTTTTCAGAATCTGTAGTGTATATTAGAAGTAGTATAGTCAACATCAAGAGGAAAATGATGAATTAGAGAGTAAATGCTTTTTGTTCAAAGAAGATCAATGTAGAAATTGTAGCTTACCAATTAGAACTACTTCCAGTAGAGCCATTTATTAATATGAAGTCATTCATTCAATAAATATTTGAATGCCTGGTAAGGTGGTAGATATTGATGATAGTCTGATAAATGAGGTATACACAGTCTGTCTTACGGACTTACAGCCGTAAGACAGACTGTAAGTCTTACGGAGTTACAGGTTGTGGAGATAGGCACTGAATAAGTATAACAAATATGAATATTGTGGTGGATAAATTTTCAGAAGTTTCTGTTGTGGTTGCAAATTCAGATGATGGCATAGGCCAAGCAGGTAATGTAAAAGAGTGAAATGGGCCAATGAGTACATTGAAACAGTGGATAGTATAGGGAGCTATGATGAACTGCAGAGCATTATGCCCATGTAAAGAGTACATACAGCAACTGACAGCTCCATCTCATTAATGTCATATACAATGAGTACCCACTGTTTACTTATTTTCAAGTTTTTCAGGAGAAACTGAAAAATCTAGATTGTCATCTGAAGTATTACAATTTTCTAAGGTAGTATGCAGCTCAAATCAAACATATTTTTGACCTACTGGCTTCTTCTATATAAGAAGTATTGCTGGGAAAGCTGGGATGGCTCAATGGGTTAAGCGCTCACGTTGAAGCCCTGGGGATCAAGAATCGAATCCCAGCCCTGGCCCATGTGGACCCATATACTGAACTGGGGTGTGCCCCCAGTTCAGTTTTTGCCGGGGCCTATGTGGGAGGCTACCGGCCCAGTTCCTGCCCTGCGCAGCCCTGTGCCCACCTGTGGAGTGAAACTATATGGAAAACTGTCAACTATGGAGACTGCTCTGGGCCCTCCCCCTTCCCTCTGTCTCTCTCTGTCTCTCTGTCTGTCTAAAATAAATAAATAGCGGAAGCCGGGATGGCTCAGTGGCTTAAGCGCTCACTTTGCAGCCCTGGGGACCAAGGATCGAATCCCGGCCCCGGCAGACCCATATGCTGAACTGGGGAGTGCCCCTAGTTTGGTTCTCAATGGGCCGGCCCAGTTCCTGCCCTGTGCAGCCCCTCGCCCACCTGTGGAATGAAACTATGTGGAAAAACCAATGATGTGCAACTATGGAGACTGTTCTGGGCCCTTCCCCTACTCTCTGTCTCTCTGTCTCTGTCTCTGTCAAAAACAATAAAAAATAAATCTTTAAAATCAATAAAATAAATCTTTAAAAAGCAGTATTGCCTTGTGAAGTAAGGTTCTATCAAGAGAAAACTGGGCATGGGAGGGCATTGTTCTTGATCACCCTATTTTTCCTTTTATTCCTCCTAAAATTTAATGTTATTCCCAGATCCTTCCATTTGTAATTATATACCTAGACTTTTCTTCTGGCATAACTAACAAGGACAGATGTGAATATAAAAATTATTAGAGTATGATATGTATAAGGAAAAAAAGACCTTTGGCTCTATCTTACCAGCTTTGAGTTATTGGACTACCGTAGCTGCTTACCTTTCTTTAGTTTCTTCCTTCTCTCTGTAATGGGAATAACAGTTAGTTGGCTCATGATGTTATGAGAGTTAAATAATATTCTTCGAAATGCTTTGTACATTGTCATAGCTGTCTGAATATTGTGCTCTTTTCTTTCTGATACCCCTTCCCTTCCCTGCTCAATCAAATGTACCTGATTCTTTCTTTGCACAGTGTTGTTAGATAGCATTTACTAGTACAATAATGTTGGCAAGATTTTAAGTTAATAACGCTCTTTGGAGCTATTTTCACTCCAAAAAAATAAATAAATAAATAAATAAATTCTTGGAGTCATTGCTTTAACCTAAGGTTATAAAACTGATGTATCACAGGCCAGTCATCATTAGATAGGCAGATCTTTTCTCTGGTTCAAATCCCACAGCCAAATAAGTGCCTGCTTCACTTATCTTGAAGACAGTTTTCACATGACATTTTCTTTGCCAGCAGTTGAAACCGGAAGTTCCCGACAGCTTAGTATTTCCTCTCGATGATTTGCGTGATGTGTAATGATACACAATACAGAAAAATCGTGTAATTTTATCCTTCCCTTTCATCTCTTTTCTTCAATTCCCTAGGGAAACAAACTTGATGGGAGTAAACACTGCTGAAGCCCAGTCTTTCATAAATGTCAAGTGCTTGTGTGTGTTGGGATGTTGGAGCTCTAGGTATCTAGGATACCATAAACATTTTCTGTGGCAAGAGAATTATGGTGCCTTTGGGGAAGTGTTGTGGATCTGAATAGCCAGTAACAATGACTTTCTTGTAAAATAATAATTCTCAGTGGTGGTGGTGGGGTTGTTGGTGGCAAGAAAGAGAGAGGAATTACCTGGGGAAAAACAACCTGTGCCTTTTGTTCTTTTTTTCCAACTTTATTATGAAAAATTTCAAGATATACAGTAAACATGAAAGAGTAACATAGTGAATAAACTATATACTCATATGTAGATTCAACTGCTAATATTTTACCATATTTTCTTTTATGTTTTTTGAAACATGGATAATTTTGAATAGGGACTATGCATTTGGAGAATTATTGTTCATTTTCTTAGGTGGGGCAGAGGTACTATGGTTATATAGGATAATATACCAATTTTGAGAATGTATGTGTTTTTAAGTAGCCATTAAATATTAATGACTAAAATGACATGGTATCTACCACTGACTTCAAACAGTTCACCACCAAAAAATATATATATATAATTTCTTTCAAAATTGGATTTAATAAAGAATTATATATTGCATTTTATTTTAATGTCTTTTAAAATCTAGAATATCTCTATTCACCTTATTTTTTCATTTCATGTACGAAACACTGTATAAGACAATCACCTGAAGAGTCATTATTTCAGACTTCATTGTTCTTTGTAATACTATTTTCCTTTTAACCCCTGTTTTCTAAGCTGCGAAGTTAGGCCTTAAGATTTAATACCGTAGAGAGGCTGTCCGAGCAGCCTTGCAGTGATTGGTGTGGGATCGAGTTGGAAAATTCGTTTAGCAGCATATCCAGACGATTTTCAGGATCGAGTTGGAAAATTCGTTTAGCGGCATATCGAGATGTTTTTCGGGATATACTCAGAGTATAAGATGACCCGCGATTTTCGGTTGACGTTTTTTCGTTTCAAAAGTTGTCTTATACGCCGGAAAATATGGTAGGTTAAGCCGGGATGGCTCAGTGGGCTGGGCTGGGCTCTCACTTTGCAGCTCCGGGGACTGCGGATTGAGCCCCGGTCCCGGCCCGTGCGGAACCATGTGCTGAACTGGGAGCTTCCCTGGTTCAGTTCTCTCTCTGTCTCTCTCTCTCTCTGTCTCTCTCTCTCTCTCTCTCTCTCTCTCTCTCTCTCTCTCTCTCTCTCTCTCTCTCTCTCCCCCTCTCTGTCAAAAATAAAAAATATATATATATTTAAAAAAAAAAAAAAAGGTTTTTGGCAGAGGTACCTCATAGGTGATGCTGTTTACTTCATATTGCATCACACTAGGAAGCACATAATGTCAATATTAATGCCAATATTAACAATGCCAAGATTTCTTCCTTGTAAAGGAATGTGTTTCCTTTTGATACTTTGGCATCATGTGAATATCCTGTTTCTCATTAACCTTTCATCAAAAGTTTTGGCGTACATTGAGGATACTTGATAGATCAATTATTTAATATCATACGTCTCAATTTTTATAGCCTTTTTTCCTAATCCTATATGCAGTCTTTACCATTTTTGGGAATGAGTATGTCCCCTTAATACTTTGGGTAAGAAAATATGTTTAAAACCAGAGTTACAGGAAACATTTAATGATTATCTAATTTTATATAACTGCTTTCAAGTTGGATTTCAGTTCTTTGGAAAGAAAGTACTGATTAGAAACTTGAGAGTCACTCATTATGCAAACTATGCCTGATGAAATTAATTTCTTGATTAGGAAACTTTTTGACTGGTAATTGGGTTATGTCAAAGAAGTTAGTGTATGTTAGTTTTAACATGGCATTTAGAAAGTTTTTTTTTTTTTAGTTCAGAACCATTTGATTAAATTAAAAAAAATGTTTTTTTAAAGATTTATTTTTATTGTTTTTGACAGAGAAAGAGAGAGATACAGAGAGAGACAGAGAAAAGGATGAGTGCCCAGAACAGTTTTCATAGTTTTGCACATCATTGTTTTTTCCACATAGTTTCATTCCACAGGTGGGTGCGGTGCTGCGCAGGGCAGGAACTGGGCCGGGGTCTCACCCTGGTGAAAACCGAACTGGGGGCACTCCCCAGCTCAGGGCCTGAGCCGGGATTTGATCCTCGGTCCGCGGGGTTGTAAAGCGAGCGCCCAACCCACTGAGCCACCCAACTTCCCCCCAAAATGTTTTAACAGTTATGCTTTAAATACATTTGAAAGAGTAGTACAGTGGGGAAAGCCGGGACGGCTCAGCGGGTTGAGCGCTCGCTTTGAGGCCATGAGGACCGAGGATCGAATCCCGGCTCCGGCCCAGGCAGGACCCACGTGCTGAACTGGGGAGTTCCCACAGTTCGGTTCTCTAACTGTCTCTGTCTCTGTCTCTCTCTCTATCTGTCAAAAAGTAAAATAGAAATAACTATGCACTGA
>PVKE010016505.1:0-31927 GCA_004027555.1 Craseonycteris thonglongyai | reverse complement strand
TCAGTGCATATTTATTTCTATTTTACTTTTGACAGATAGAGAGAGAGACAGAGACAGAGACAGTTAGAGAACCGAACTGTGGGAACTCCCCAGTTCAGCATGTGGGTCCTGCCTGGGCCGGAGCCGGGATTCGATCCTCGGTCCTCGTGGCCTCAAAGCGAGCGCTCAACCCGCTGAGCCGTCCCGGCTTTCCCCCACAGAACTATCTTGTTTCTGTATAATTAGATTAAACCTCTCTTACTGAGTTGGGAAAATAAAGGAAAAGCAATTAAAGGAAATATTTTTCAAAATAAAGCTACATGAATGCATACAAATATATTAAAAAAAAAGATGAAGATTAGATGGCTATTTTAAATACAGGTTGACATGAAGGTAATGGTTGTTTCATAGGCTCAGTGGCAGAACTGTTGTGAAGAGAGGTTTCCCCCCCAGTTTCTGTGGAATGTGATTGGTAGAGACGCAGGTGCATTATCAGTTTGATTATACCACCTCAGAGCAACAGATGGATATAATTATGATTTCTAGTAGAAAATGTGCTCTAGAGATTATCTGTTATGGAAAGATAAAAGGCATATTTATGTTTTTACGTGATGCGACCTTGGTTTTGAATTTTAGATTTCTCAGATACATTAAAATAAAATGGAGATCAGACCTCAAAAATCCCCCAAGCAACAAAACCATTTAAAACATATAAACAAAAATAGAGCTCATTTCATGAACATAAGCGAAGTTTAGGTTATTTCTTATAAATGCCTCTGATAGTTATAAACAAAACTTAAATTGTTTTCCTAAACTGATACAAGATAATCACTTTTAGCCAATCCTCACCTTCTGGAAATCCCCATTGGCATAATTACCATTTAAAGAAGAGACAGAGTCCTCATTCTCACTTTATAAGCCAGCCTTAATGTCATGCCTCTGAACTTCATACCATTGTCAGGTTCAAGTCTCCCTGTTTATGAACAGCTTGTTTCTCACTGAATAAAATTTTCATATCAAATAAAGCTCTCTGAATTTCTATTTTAATATGTCTTTTCACCGGGAAACTCCAGTATTACTTTGATTCTTTGACCTCAAGTCCCAGACTTTGATTTTTTGTTTAATTTTGTCAAGTCTTTTCAGCTATCTAACTGTCAAATTCTCTCTATTTTTAGAGGATGTTTGAAGAATAAAAAAAAACAAAAACAAAAACAAAATTCCTATTTGGGGGAAATTTCAGTGATGAAAGAAGTTATGATTTAGGATGATGTCCCAATGACAGTAACATATGTGTTATATGTGATGAGATGGTCAAGGAAGGAGGTTTTTTAATATAGTATTGTTAATAGTCCTTGAGGAGAGTAGGTAATTTTAAATAATCCTTTAACGTGACAAGTATATTGTTAATGATTTTCTCATCCCGAAACATAAAACAGAAGACACAGAGAGTCGTAATAAATACAGGCTGAGCTAAAATTTGATTTCCCAAGTGCATAGGGTTTTACTTAACAGGAAATGTTTTATATCATTATCAAAATTTTCACTGCTCACACTTCACTTATACCCTCACCTACGGGAAATAAAACCAATATCTTAACTGGTATAATAATCTATCACAGCATTGACTGTCTGTAAGCAGCAGAGACTTTAACGGTAAAATGCCCCCAATTTAATACTGATTATTGTTGAATTTTAAATTTTGTACTTTTTATCACAGACAAAAATGTAATTAGAAACTTTAATTAGATAAAAAGGTAATAAGAGTTGGTTGTCACTAAGATGATAAAGTCTTAAATACATTTTACTTTAGTACTCTTTTATGAACACTCTTATTTTTAAGAGTATAAATAACATAATTTTATAATTTCATATTTAAATTTAATTCAAATGCTTACATTAGAAAGCCTGTGTTTTTAGAGTCACAAAAATAAACTATAACTTTGTAGTGATAAACAATGCTTGCCCATAAATGGTAACTGTATTCTTTTAGGAATCTTCAGAAATCCTTCAAATTTGACTCTTGTAAAAAAATAAATGAGTTATATTTTCCCCCTGTACTGAATAATTTGCTTCTTGTGGCTCACTACAAGTTAAAGTAGAACAAGACAAAATACACACACTGTCACACATAGCACCATGAACAGTGTTGCTGTACGTGAAGCAGTGGTTTGGGGGTGGGTGGGTGAGTGTTTGTGTGTTTTGAGGAGGAATTGGGAGGATCAAAAGGGCTATGGTTCCCATGGTGTGTATGAGAATCTTTGTGTCGTATGTGAAGTTAGGGGGAAAAATATCTTTTGATGCTCTAGGTGATACTGGAAAACTGGATTAAACAAAGTAATTTTTTTGAAATGGAAGAATTTAACATTTGCTAAAAATTATCAAGAAACGTTTAGATTCTCTGCTTACAAAGTTTACTTGGCTTCAAAAAAATTTCTAAAAGCTTCACTCTGGAAGTACTAGCTACAACAAAGAAAAATATTAATGGTGAAATATTGAATGAAGATGTTCAGAGATGTATCAACAACACACATACTCATAGGTTCCATGAAACACAAGATCTTGTCACTGCTCTTTTCTGGTTCTCAAAATGGGGTCTCACACATATTGGATATTTAAGTATTTTTGAGTGAATGAAAGAATAAGATAGAAGGAGATTTGTATAAAAATGGGGAAGGGAGTCAGGAAGTGTTTGGGAAACAACCCCACAATGTATCAGAATAAGTCAGAATATAATTAGAAAACTATTTTATGGCAAAAGTAATGGTTATGTGAATATTTATTCTGTAGTATAAAATTTTAATTGTTTTTTTTAACATGAAAAGTTAAATGGAAAAATACATATAAAAGATTCCTGGCATTAATGTAATTATAATAACACAAAAAAGTAGTTAAAAGGTCAGGATAGTAAAAGAAAATGATCCAAGTTCGTACTCTGGATTTTGGTCTCAAACTGGGTTAAATGCTATCTCCTAGGCATATGACATTGGGATTCCTAGAAGTAATTATCCTAACCAGACCTAGTGTACACAGGTTGCTAAAAAACTATAGGAGAACATTTTTTGCTGGGTGGGTACAGAGGAGAAAAAGCTGGTCTGCCCGGACAAAAAAATACAGTAGTTGTACCCCAAGAGAAAAAAGTAAGAAATTATAAGATTCTAGAGGAAAAAATGTGTCTTTCCTTATAGCATTTGTATAAAGCTTCTCTGTATTTGGTTGTGCATCTCACATTTTGGGTCCAAGAACAAAATACTGGATGTTTTATTTATAGTCATTCATTCATTCATTCATTCACTCATTCAAGCTTAAGTGAAAAGAGTTTATGTTCTTATAAGCAAAGGGATGCTGCTTAACAAGGATACATGCAAATTTGTAGATTTACTGGCTAATTTCAGTTGTTATAAAGTATAGCTCCCTCCATCCCAAACTTGGAAATTTTGGCATTATCTTAAGTGGCATAGATGCATGGTTGATTTTAAATAGACATAATTTTGCAAGAGATAGATGAAACAAAATATATGCATAAATATAACTAATGACTAAAATAGATCATGAATAAGATTTCTGAAATAATAATAAAATGACAATTATCTGAAGAACTGACAAAATTAAAGACTGGCCTAAACTGGATCTAGGCCCAATCTGGAATAGTGAATAAAATGCCTTCTAGACCCACATCCAGTTCATACTCACTGACAGAAAAATAACAAAGATATATCTGAATGGACAAGCCTGGAAGACATACTATCTTTCATTCTGGCCATAAATGAATGCCAGCCAAGAATTAGATTTATTACAAGAGAGTTGAAAGATTAGTTGGCTTTTCCCACAGAAAAAGGGATAAAAGAGCTTAATGAAATCATATTAATTAAATAGATTACAAAATATGACCTTAAATTTGTTCTTTCCAGCTATTACATTATATTAGTCTGTAGGCTGTTTAATATCTTTAACATTAAAAATTCATATAATTTGACAAAAACAGGGCCATTCTGGCTTCTAGATATTTCTACATTCTCTCATCTCTTCAGCTTTTTTCCCTCATTCTCTTTCCTCCCCTTCTCCCTTTCTTTCCTTCCGTTTTCCTATTTTATTGTTTTATTTCTTAAAAATCATATTCATGTTGCTAAACTATATATACAGGCTGTTTAAGAGAAAACAGTTTTATAAGATTGGCTATGAAAATCATCATTCAGAACGTCTCCATTCTCTTCTAGAAGCAATTCTTTTGAATCCTTTCAGTTGATCTTTGGGGTACTTATCCCCACAGCTGACTATAACCTGCTAACATTGTTACTTCTTGACTTCTTAGTTTTGTGTATTGATTTCCAACTATGAAAGATAGGATTCGTTTTTAAACTTCCTGTCTGTCCTCCCTGACTTCACGCATTTCTCATTCCATCATCTTTTAAAATTAAGTTATAGTATATTTTTAGTTACTGCCCTTAGTGTTTTTTTTTTATCATTAAGATTATGTTGTAAATTAAGTCCTGTAGTAAACTAGAATTACTTTTCCTCTCTTCCAAAACCCTTTGTTGTTCTTGTTTACTTAAGAATTAAGTCCCAGGGTTCATTCTCTTTCATATTCATCTGGGGAGGCAGAGATGCCTTGATGATGATCTGCAGCTGGTGAGTTATTTAGATCTGGGGTGGGGGAGAGGGAGAGTGTCAAATGAATGGGTAGAAAGGAGGACTCATGAAGCAAATAAAAACTCAGAGCTGAAACTGGATGCCAGCTGGAAAAATGAGACTGTTTATTTTCTGTCTATTCTAAGTTGAGAATAGAGAAATGACACAGAGGTAATTTTGCCTCTTGACTTTAAGAAAGGTCCGTTCTCTGAGCAATATTAAAAAAATTCTTAATAGTAAAAAAACTGACCGATCACTTGCTTGAGGGTGCATTTTCTTAGAATGCTTCCCAAACAGCAAAACACTTACAATAATTTAAATAATTCATTTATTATTGAGAAATAAACTAAAATGAAATTCTGCATTTTCCCGACTCTGAAAATTTCTTGGTCTCTGCCTTCATAACCACATTTCCAGTTCAAGGGCTTTATTCAAAAAGTCAGAAGTCCCACCTCTCAGTTCCTGAGTAACCCTCTCCTGACAGGTATCACAACGAGGCTAGATCAGGGGAAGATTGTTTGCCACAAATAGCAGACATGACACTGAATGGAGACACAGTGTCCATGTCCCGGACTAGGAACTGATATTTGCATCTGACTTTAGTGTGTAAACACCTCAGGAAGTGTGTGGAATTTTAGTGTAAAGGGCTTCAAAAGGGAGAAGCCCTCATCTCAGCATTTCAGTCTTTAATTTGGTCCCATTATATAACTATTGAGGAAAAGTTCGGTGTTGGGGAAATTTCTTAGCTTCTAAATCTATAATAACCTTTACAGGAATATTGAAGCTTATTTGATGAATAAAATCAACAATATAATTCTCTGTCTTCAGTTCTTGGAAGAAGTGTATGTGCATAGGGATGTATTTGTGCCCTTTATTAGCATAAACAATACTTGTATTTCCACATTTAGTACTTACCAAAAAAGCAATATAATCATAACATTTATAATGTAAGCTATCAAGAGCAAAATAAAAGAATGAAGTAACAGAAACTTTTCTTTTTTTAAATTTTGCAGAGTGCTGTATAGGGTGATATATTTAAAACAATCTCCCCTCTATTTTATTATTTTGTTTTTTTTGTTTTTTAGAAATGTTAAGATTATTCTCTAGCAACTTTCAAATACACAATACAGTATTAATAACTGTAGTCACCATGTTACATCTCCACAATTTATTTATTTTATAACTGGAAGTTTGTACCTTCTGACCTCCTTCACCCACTCTATCCACTCCCGACTCTGTGCTTCTGAAAATTCCATGTATCTATGAGCTTGTTTTAAAATTTTATTTATTCATTTTTTTGAGTGAGATCATAGAATATTTGTTTTTCTCTATCTACCTTATTTCACTCAGCATTATGCCCTCATATCTATCCATGTTATCGAAAATGGCAATTTCACTTTTTTCTATGGTTAAATAATATTCTCTTGTATATGTATACAATAGTCTACATTTTGTTTACCCTTTCATCAACTGATAGAAACTTAGGTTGCATCCATGTTTTGGTTAGTGTAAGTAACGCTGCAATGAACACGGGGGTGCATACATCTTCCCTTTACAAAATATGCTATAGATCCCTAAGTGTTTAAATGAATTTCTTTTATATATGTTAAATAGAAGCAACTAAGATTCATGTGAACAAATCACTCTACATTGTAAAAAGAAGTAAAATAAAACCAAACCTTATTTATATTGGAATTTCCACCTTCCCTTCCTTTTTAATAATTATCTTCATGTGTTGCATATACATTATTATATTGTGTTAGTTAATTTTAGCAACGTTTACTTGAACTATGAATAGTGCTGGTAACTTTTCTTCCGTAAATATAGACTAAACACATGAAAGATATCATAGTGCTGTTGGAAAAAAAAATAGACCTTAGGTAATAGCATGTCATTATGAAAGGAAAAGATCACTTTGACGAGGCATGTAAAATGCTCACACCTACAGTTCAGATATGTCTCCTGGAAAGTAGTAATAATTGCTTACATATAAGAGAAAGGTTTCTTTGCTGTTTTAATGATACAGATATGTGAAGAAAATATTTCTTTTGACATAGACATTTCATGGTACTAATAAACAAAAACAACAACAAAAAAAAGGAAAGGTGAAACTCACACAGCTACTCTTACTTAAAATGTGTCCTCTGTGTGTGTGTGTGTGTGTGTGTGTGTGTGTGTGTGTGTGTGTAGGCATTCTGGGATATTGCTATCTGACAAGTCAAATCTCAAAACTTCACTTCAGAGATCAAATAACCACATACTTAGAAAACAAAGCTGACAGAAAATACCCAAAGCAACCTCAAGAAGGTCATGCCTCAATAACTAGTTTAAGCTTTCTGAGATATTAGACTGTTCCATGAGACTTAGATCTGAAACATATTTTGAAAGAAAATGACAAAGTTCTAAATCAGTGATTCTTGCCAGAGCTGTGAAGATATATTACAGAGACATAAAATTGGGTTATTGGCCTGAAAAATGTGATGAAGAGAGAGGAAATCAATATTAACCATAAGAGTCATATTATTGTGGGGGGAAAGGCAAATCTCACTTTTGTTATTTAGAAAGAATGATTAGATTGACAGAAATGAGAAGACATTTATTGGTGTAAATAAGTGACCGGAGTAAATAGTGAAGCCTTTCAAGACAGTATTGCACATGGACTTATGCTTATTTCCATCCACAATTCATAAGTGTGCTGCCCATCAACCTGGTATCAAGGCTACATAGAGGATGCAAAGCATGTAGAAATCTTTCCCTACTGAGTGGGTTATTAAAGGGGGAAACTGTTATGTTTTGGCTGCAATTCAAGTCTATTTCTATGCCCTCGTATAATTTTAAATATCTTTTAAGAATAACTGACTTTTCTCCCAACCTGGCTTTTCCTGAGTCCTTATTTACATTATGGAGAGAAAAAGAGAGAGAACAAGAGAATGAGACAAAGAGGATGAGAGAGTGGGAAAAGGGAAAAGGGAAAAGGGGGAGGGGGAGAGTGGGAGACAGAGAGAGAGAGAGAGAGAGAGAGAGAGACAGACAGACAGACAGACAGACAGACAGACCTGCTGGGCCGTTAAAAGATGAATCAATTGGTAATTTTGATGTTATTAGGTAACATGAATCAAAGTGGAGTTTCTCATAGGTAGAGAACATGAAGGGGGAATAACCAATAGAATATATACAAGAATCAAATGTCAACAGTTCTAATAATCTTGTTTCTAATCATGCTAAATGACAACCAGGTGTTCCAGAGGGACCATTATCCATGCTCTTCACTGTCCCATAGAGAAAATTTAGAGCAGTTTCTTCTTCACTAAATTTATGATCAAAGAAAAATATCAATGCATGTTCCCAGGGAATGCATGGGGCGATGTCACTAGGCAGTGGAACATTAATGAAAACAATAGAGATACCGGTAGTGTTTGTGCCGGCAAACTGTGCCTTGATTCCGTGGCATATTTTCTTTAGAAGCACCTGTCTTCACCATCAGATATATGGCATTACCAATCCTTTACCTGTCATATCACAGGAGAAGATGATAAAAATTTCAAGGCACTCAGCATGAGTGGAGGAGACTGCTGTCAGCTCCACATGACCAGCCCTGGGGCACCCACTGCTCCATGCCCAATTCTTTTGCTACCAGGATGGAAAGAATCAATACCTCTTTATATTTGCAACCCTTTCCAACTCCACTGCTGTGGGCAGGGAAAGCAGAAAGTAGACTGCCTACCTCACAGAGAGAATACATTAAAAGTCAATGCCAACAACTTATAACAACAAATAATTCTTGTTTATGCTTTTATTATTCTGTTATCCATTTGCCTGGCTTTATTCTCTGTGTATATGCCTTTTTTGGGGACTCTTTGGAGGAAGGTCAGAGATAAGACATGGTTCCAGATGGAAGACTGAACAATTTATCCTAGAGATACACGTGGGAACAATTGATTCAGGTGATATACATTCTAACATTATGGTAGCAGTAAAGAGGTAGTTATGTAAAGAGGAAATTACAAACTTCTTTTGTTAGTTTGTATTTGTTTGATTGCTTGTTTGTTGTTAAAAGAGGCCTGAGTGTTCATATAATCTCCTGAAAATTACACCCACTTTGGGGGTTTTATTTCAGTTCAGGTTCACACAGACACACACACACACACTTTTTTTTTTTTTTTTGAGCGTCTGTTATGTTCTGGGTCCGAAAATAGTGTCTGTTGGAAATCAAGGATGAATTACACCTTGGCTTTAAGTCCCATTCTGTAGTTGCCTCATTAGCTGATTTTTTTTTATTCCTGAGATGTTGTTATTATAAAAGACCTTATTTTTAAAGATATGCATCATTTTTTCCTGTCGATCAGGAACAGAATTTATACACATACCCCAACTGCCATATAATTATCTATCTATCTATCTATCTATCTATCTATCTATCTATCTATCTATCATCTATTGGTCTATCTGTCTATCTATCACCTATCTATTATGTACCTGTGTATCTGTCTATTATTATCTACTCTACTTAACTACGTACCAACTATGTAGGAGAACCCAATCTAGAAGCTGTGTCTCAGTTTTTGACCATAGGTTCACCACAAAGGATAAGAAAAAATTTGTCCTCTCTCTCCATTAAACAGCCAAGAGCATTGTAATCTGGAGGTGTGAGTTATTCTTTACCTGGACATAAATATTAAGAGGTCTCTTCATTGAAATACTAGACTCTTGGTGGGGGTGGGGAGTGCATTTTACGGCACGGTGGTAGGTTTCCTGAAAAGCTGTCTTGCTCCAGGAAGAGATACCTGTGAGGACCCGGGCCACTGCGGGGTTGTGGTGCCTGGTTGTCAAGGAACTGGACTCCAAGAACCTTTCTCTGAGGTGGACAAGGGAGCTACCTTCATGACCATTCTGCCCACCTTCCCATGAATATTCAGCTTTTGACAAGAACAAGTAAGAATGAGAAACACGTTGGGCTAAAGACCAGAGTATTCGTTTCCCAGTCTTTCTAGATTTTGTTATTCTCTAGATCTAATATAGTTCAAAGAACAGTAGGGAAAGGACAATTTTCAAAACAATGGAGACTATGTTTCTTGTCAATTTTGATACTTGAGAGTTGAACTAAATGGAATTGAATTGGAAAAAGAAAATTTTGATTTTTTTCTACCAAAGTATCATGAAACAAATGTGTATCAATTGGACAAACATATATACAAATGTAACAGAAATGGCTCAAGTTCTATGTAGAATGTCAGCAACATGATGAATCAGTCAGGATCAAGGAAAAAGAAAAACAAATGAGTATTATTTAAAAAATTCCACTTGGCTACAATAAAGGATGGAGTAGAGTGTCAGGTAAATAAGGAATATTTTCTCAACTGCCTATTAATTAAATGAGATTTACTGTAATCTTGTCTCCTGGGGTTCCTGTTCAAATTTCCAGATCTTTCTACAAGGCTCAAAGTAGATGTTACCAGTTATGGACAGTGGATGGTAGCAGAGAGCTCTTTTTACATTTAGAGTGTGACATAAATTTACAATAAAGCCCCAAATTCAGGCACTTGGTATTTTTAAAGCTATCTCTGATGCATAAATTTCTGTATTATAATTACATATTTTAAGTATTTATTTTTTTTAAATAAATGAAAGCAAGAGGGTTAAATGTTAGCCAGTGGTATTTGTAAGATTGTATTAAAGGATCAGAAACATCCTGACTTTACTAAACAATGTTATATTGTCTTACTTTTGAGAAACGAATTATTTTAGATTCATGAATCTAGTTAAAGTGTCTGTAAAAATGATTTTGAATGTAAGGGGTTAAGGAGTTTTGCAATAGAGATTATAAACCAGACTCAGTTGTTACATGTTTTCAATCCTACTCAAAGGATTCCTAACCATCACCAGACTTGTAAGAGTTACAGATTGGATTTATAGTACACATATTCTTGCCATACATCAAAAAACTAATTGCAAAGTACAGTGTAATAAACAGTGAAACTCATTGCTTTTATTTTGAGAACTTCATAGACAGAAAACTTCTTCTGTTTATAAAATTAGCTTAATTTGTGCAGAGTAATAAACTTAGGGGAGTAAGCAAGCCTGTGGTTGAAAGAAAACTACAGTCTCCCATGGCTAGCACAGCAAACTGTTTCTCAGTGTGCTGCCTCAGCCTTTGCTTCACATTAAGAGGAACGCTACTACAGAAGTGAGGTGGAGATGCATTATTGAGAACAGAAAGAGAGGTTAATTTTTAATGAAAGAGTAAAACATTATAGTGTGTAAAAAGAACAGGAACATGTTTCACTTTCCCTCGTAACAGAGAAGAAATTTTGTCACTGTGAGATGTTAGCCAAGTACTGTATTGTTTTTAGTTGATCAGGCTTATTAACAGTTGTTAGGGGGCTTTGTTTTGCCTAGATTAACAATTTCAGCAGGTGTGCAGATACCCTAGCCTCAGAGGTCACGTGCCTGGTGGCTAAAAGTCACCTAAACAGAGAGGCTAAAAAGCTCTTAGGGGGTGTGGGGTTGGGAAATCAGTGCGACACATCCTTGCAATGCTAAAACACGCCTAAGGAATGGACTTCTCATTTGCAATTTACAAAGCTTACATTCCCTCTGGAATAAACTTTAATTTTTCTTTAAATTTCTGCTCACGGTTGACCTCACCTTTTTTGTTTAACCAAACCCATTAATCAAACATATCCCAGAGGTGGCTAATGATCTTTCAGAATTCTAATAGAAGCAGAAAGTCAAGGACAGAGGAATTGATTCACATCACCCACCTTATTAGGTTTACAATGCTGGCTGTGCTTCCCTCATTTTTTAAGACTAACAGCCTTCCTGGTTAGCAGAGGTCTGCTGTTTCAACAATAAGGATTTTATGTACCTGTCTACAGATTCAATAGAATTGGCTCTGTGTTTCCTAGAAAGTAGTATGGTGCAAATCTTTGTGAATAGGATAGCATCAAATTTTTCTTTTCAATATTCGAGAATGCTTATACACATCAAACCATATAACAAATTTATATCATTGTGAAGAACACATTTTCCTTCAAGACTTCAATTATTAAAAATTCATGTCTCTTTTTCATATTGAGTTTTTTTATATGTCAATTATTAGCTAAGACACAGGAAACAGAATAAACTATAATTGATTAGAATTGATTAGTGAATATCTGAACTGCTCTGATGAATCACTGGCCTTAGTTCAAGCTTTATAGTGTATTTGGAGCCTTAGAAGTTAGTGCTTCAATAGATTCAAAAACGATGAATATATTAGAATGTGGAGGGATAATTTTTGTATAGAAGATTTTAATAAGGCCTCTGTTGTCTACATATCATTTCATGAATCACTAAATAGTTACATAAGAATGTGTGTGTGTGCATGTGTGTGTGTGTGTGTGTGTGTGTGAAAGAGAGAGAAAGAGAGAGAGAGAGACAGAGACAGAGACAGAGAGACAGAGAATGTGATCTGGAAAGAGAAAAAGATTCAATGGTCTTAAAAGGCCACCGAGGATTCTGCCCAGTATGGAAAATCTATTTTCAGTTCAAACATAATCAAAGGGTAATTCTAGGGAGAAATCATATATTCCTTGCTGTTGGAACAAAATTCCTTTAGAAAGAGTCCAGCTCAATTGGAATAAACTCTGATAAACTTGCTGCAAGGACTAAAATTGGTCTCAAGATAGGGCTCAGTTTTTCATGAGAGGAAGGAAGTTACATACAAAGTAAAATACCAGAGAAAGTAGAATGGAGCCAACATGAAGTTTATTTCTATCTAGAGCTACATTGTGCCATTTTAAAATAATGTTTAAAAATTCTAAAAATATGATGCTCCCAACCTCAAAGGTGACATAACTACAAATTCTAAAAACATGTTTTCTCAAAATATTAATTATAGGACTTTCCTTCATATCACCTATATTTCTGTGATCTTATTAAAATGTAAATTAGATTACGTCTCAGACTTCCCTTCAAAATTCTTCTTTGTCGCCTTCTGTGACATCTAGAATAAAATCCAATACTCTTTCTATGTTTTTGAAGGCATTGCACCTTAACTATCTCTCAAACATGTTTTAGCACTCATGCTTCCCAGTATTTTCACTTGTTCATTTTTTAGATAAGACCTCCCCTTCCTCTACAGTTCATATGGTTAGTACCTTCTTATTCTCCAAGTCTCGCCTTTATAAAGGCCTTCGGCCATTACTGTCTAAAGTATGCCTTCCTGTTATGCTTTATCTGTGCCCCTTAGTTCTTTCCTTTATAGAAATATCCAAATTTGAAATAATTTCATTCATTTTTCCTTTTACTTGTCTTATCCCCAATATGCATGTCTGTTTCTTATCCTGAAAAATAAGCCTTGTATACATTGGGGCCTCATTTGCCTTTTAAATCAATTTCAGAGTCCAGCACAGTGCCTGGCATCTGTGACAGATCACTGATGTGTTTTGACTAGCACAAGAGCAATGTTCTAGACAGCACTAGTGGTGGGACTGTAGCATCTTCAGTGGCTGGGGGTGGGGGGTGGGGGGGAGAGAGTGTTGGACAGTGGAAGGCAAGGTGGTATACGCATTATAGGTAAGGGCTCTAGGTCCCCCAAGCCCTTCTAGGAATGCTCTGCTCTTTTTCATTTTACATAATGAGCTTCTTTGTCATATTTCAACTAAACAAAATATTCCGTGGCTTCAAAATGTTTGATGGCCACCAAGATAGATCAAGAATCCTCTTTTGAATTTGAGTAGACCGTCATAACAGTTATCACTTTATTATAAGTATATCTTTGACTAAGAGGTAACCTAAAACAGGATAATTAAATTTCAGGACAAATTTTTTCACTAGGTGTCTACTGCATGATTGTGAAATACTCATGTTGGCTACTCAATAGCCATTACAAGTCCATTTTCATATGGCTGAAAAAGTGAGGTAATCCTTTTCCCAGATTTCTTTGTAGGTAAGAAAGACAACAGAGCTAGTTCTGCTCAGTATGACTCAAGAGTATGTATGCAGGAGGACGTCTGGGGAGGTGTTTGCTCTCCTGATTTAACTGATGCAAACCCTTTTTCATGCCTTTATGTTATTCTGATACTTGATACCCTGGATTTATTGTATAGAAGTATTTTTTCTATACTTCATATATGTGAGATAAACATAATCTTTTTTAAGTCGCTGTTAATCAGACCTTCTGCATCATGATACAAATTCTCTCTCTTTCGTGCACGCGTGCGCACACACACACACACAAATCTCTATTTCCCCAATAATACTATATATTTGATAACTTGTTTATTTTTCAATTTACTGATAAACTGAAACTCAAAGAAGTTAAAATAATTTTGATTATTCCACCCCCAACTTTCTTCATCTTTCCTGTTATCTTCCCATAACATAACCATCATTCATGAGAACCTATTATTTATTGAGTAGGCATTTTATTATATATATTCTGAATAAGGCATGCATTATCCTCTCATTTGTTAAAACTGATAATTAGACTGAGACTTAGGAGGATTTTGCAATTTTGCCAAATCTTTCTGTTGGTAAGAGATGAAGTCAAGGTTTGAATTCCTATTGGTCTGATACCTAAATATATGTATTTTGGATCTAATTTTATGTGCCTCATAGATCAGGAATAAAAACACACACACTGGTATGCACTATATTTGCCTACACTATTTGTGAGCAATTAGAAGCTCCATCTCTACCATATGCATACTTGAAAACTTCCTAGGGGGAAAAAGAGGGTAAGAGACCTTCCTTCTCAAGATGAGAGGGATTAAAGAATAGGTTTGCGAACAGGCTGTTAAGATTCCAAATTGTTCCTTGCTTCTCCCTCTAATTTTTCTCTGGGTGATCAAAAATAATACTTCAAGTGTCATATATAGGCTGGTGTTTGTCAAGTACAAACCTTTAGCTATGATTTATCTCTACAGTTATAGACCCATGCATTCCAATGTCTACTTGATACCTTCACCAGAACAGCCACAGCTTTCTGAAATTCATCAGTAGAGGAGCAGATTCTACTTAAATCTGCTCCACTACTGACATTTCCCAAAGGAATAAATCGCATCATAATCATACCGTTGCCCGAGCTAAAGTCCTCTCCCAACTCCGAAAACGATCAGTTCTACAAAAAATATGTTCTGAAACTGGATTCTCTTCTCTTTAATGGACAAGATTGACAATTAGTTCAGACCCTTGTCAGCTGTTACCATTCTTGACTACTGTAAATAGCCACTCTTTTCTGTATCCATGTTCCACTCACACTGTTTACTCTCCGTACTTTTATTAGTTATTTTTCTAAAATTTCTGAAAGTTTCATTTCTTACCTAAAAAATTATGTTGAATTCTCATCCTTTGTACGTTCAAACTTTTATTACACTTCACAAAGTCTTTCCCAGTCTCATTATCTGAATTCTCTTTATCCTTTATGGCTTATATTTTAGCCATACCAATTCTCATGCCTTTTCCTAAACCCACTCTCCCTCAATACTTGTGCCTTTGTATATGTTATTTTTTCTAACTAGAAAGTTTTCTTGCATTCTCTTTTCCATCTGGAGACCTCCTGGAAGTCCTTAATATGAAGTTCAAATTACTACCCCAAACCATTCAGATAGTTTTAGCATTTTACTATTATGCTACATTATTTATCTTTCTGTGTCTATCTCCCTCATTAGTCTGATTTATTGAAGGTAGTGTCATTCTCTTCTTGGTTATTCATGTAAAATGATTATCACCATGAGTAGTACAAGTCACATACTCAATAAACATTTTGTCAAGTATTGAGTGAGAATATTTGTGATGAAGAGTGTTTAAGGAGTCATAATAGAAAACCTTCCTAAAGGCATAAAGTGGCCACACTTTCCCTATATTTTAGTAGTGCATTTTGTAAACCTATGTTCAAATTCACCATAGATACTAGAACCTGAGAGGCAACTGCTAAATTTCAGCCCACAGATACCAAGGCTACGGTCGGTAGCTTTGATATAATCTATTTTGTCTATGAAATGCTTTTATATAATTTTCTCAAATTCACCCGTGGCACTTCCTCTTGTTTGAGGTTACTATTAATGCCAGTAGTTGTGCTTTTACAATACTGAAGTATAACAGCATGCTTTCTCACTGTCACTGAGCTTCCTGAAGGGAATCATTTGGAAACAAATTGAGGAGAGCACTCCTGCTCTTTGTCACACTTGGAACACTCCAGAAAGAGCAAAGCCTGCTTGCTTCTCAGAAACCATGAGTGAAGAGAAATATATGAGGTCTACAGTGAAAATGTTATTTTAATTTTAAAAGATCTCAACAACTACAGCCATTCACACGCATGGATATGGCAGCTATTAAGGACTCCCAATTTCCTAAAGATGAGAAAAAGCCTCTAAGCAGTTAATCTAGAGTGCAAGAAAAATAAAGAAAATCTTTACCAGAAAATGACTAACAACTATTTATCTGGAAAACTGTCCTTATTTTTTGAGATAGAGGAGATGCAGCTGATATTTAATCATATTTAATTTTTTTACCTCTAAATTTAAAATCTAGGTACCACCAGGCAAAAAAGGAACTTCTAGTTTTAAAGGCCCTAGAGATCAGTCTTTTTCTGAGAGCATAACTTTTCTTTATGCATCTTTGGCAAATGTCCATTATACATCTGCTTAAATTCTGATATTACATAGATTTTCCATTAGCCTATCCAATTCTATTTCCTTCTTGGTAGCACAAATTAGTATTTAATTTTTAAAAAGTAAGCCTAAATTTTCCTCTTTGATACTTCCATATCTTTTTTCTAATTCCTTTTGTTATATATATAATATTAGTAATTATATATATTAATAATATGTTTATTTATGTATATATACTCATATATTTAAATCACTTATAATGAGTTTGCTCTTTTTCCTACAGCCCTTAGAATTTTGAAAGAAATTTATCCCACCTCTCATTAATCTTTTCTTCTTTAGTTTACATACCCTTTATCCCAAAGCAGCATGAAGAATGATAAAAATTATATTATGGTAATCTTTATTGACATAGAATGATTTACTAATTCACCACTCACCACTCAGAAGGGCCAGAATTTTGCTTTTATTTATAGTGCTTATCCTGACCATCTAAAATGTCTGTGTATTCCTTCAAGAATGGCATACATTTATATAATTTTCAGTTAGTATGAGATGCTTTCTGTACCTATAGAAAAGAGAAAAACCAGCTAATGCAAAACAGTTGAAGCCTGCCTTTTTCCTTCTTTCACATTCCTGGTGTGTCCTAACAGGAATCTAAATCACCATGAAGGGGGAGCTGGGATGGCCCAGGGGGTTAAGCGCTCCCTTTGCAGCCCTAGGGACCGAGGATCAAATCCCAGCCCCGGCCTGTGTGGACCCATATGCTGAACTGGAGTGTGCTTTCCATGCAGGAGGCCCCCAGTTTGATTCTTGCTACCCGCCCCCATGGTTTGGCCCCTGGTTTGAGGCAGTGCACCTCCCATGCAGGAGATCCCCAGCCCACTTCCTACCCTGTATAGCCCCTGTCCACCTGTGTAGACAGAAACCATGTCGAAAACTGATGATGTGCAACTATGGAGACTGCTCTGCGCCCTCCCCCTTCTCTCTGTCTCTGTCTCTTTCTGTCTCTGTCAAAACAATACAATAAATCTTTTCAAAAATTACCATGAAGCACACTACTTAGAAAGAGGTGAATGATGAGCAACCCCACCAAAAATAACCTATTCAGTGTGAAATCAAGCACTGATAAATAGAAATCATATAAATGTTAAAAATTATGCTTTTGCAGTAAAATGACAAAGAAGTAAAGGTTCAATATGATGAGTGTACAGGAAGACGGAATTCCTATCCATACTATCTTTTTTTTTAATGCTATAACTTAATTAAGATTTTTTTTTTTTTGGTTCAAAAGTGAAGATTTCCTCCTGGTATTGTTATATGTATTTTTGTTATCGTTTGTTCGTTTATTATTTTCCAGAGCTCTTGTTAACAATGAACAATACTGTCCAAAAGAAAATGACTGCTTTTAACAGTGATTTTTACATGTTTGGGCCAATGCATTCTCTCAACAACCTTAGTGTATAGGGTTAAGCAGGCACGTGGACAATTTTAAGGCAAACCTTTCCAGATCTTCGAATTCTATATATGGACATACTTTTTAAAATCAATCTGCTTCAGAATGTACTGCAGTTGGCAAGGTGCTTCCCTTTTGCGAGGGCCCTTCTCCTATTTTATCAAAAAAAGGTGTGTGGGGGGGCATGCTTCTTACTCCTCCCTAATCTTACATTGCCCTGGAATAGAAAAATCTTATGACACATGAGAAAAAATGGAGCCATTAAAAATACTGATATAGCGAATGATTTTATTTACTTGGTAATGTAATTTTGTTGCAGATAATAGGATAAAAAATAAGGCCTATCAGCAAAATATGTTTTATAAAAAATATGAAAGTATAAAAAATATAAAAGTATAAATTCAAGGAGAAGAAATATTGTAAAAGTTCTGGCTGGTTAGAATTTCTTCATGTGTTGTTTTTTTTTTTTCTTAAATGAATGGTAGGTATCAAATTATAGTATTTATTTATTTATTTTAATTGTTTTAAAGATTTATTTTATTATTTTTCAGAGAACGTGAGACAGAGAGAGAGAGAGAAGGGGGAGGGCCCAGAGCAGTCTCCATAGTTGTACATCATTTGTTGTGACATGGTTTCATTCCACACAGGTGGATGTGGGGCTCCATGGGGCTTGAACTGAACTGGGGACCATCTGCATGGGAGGTGAGAATCCTTACCACTGAGTCATCCCAGCAGTTACCAGTTGGCCACAGTTCAGCATATGGGTTTGCACGGGCCAGGGCTGGTATTCCATTCCTGGACCTTGTGGTAGCATTGCAAGTGTACAATTCTATAATACATCATCTACTACTTAATCCCATTATGGAACTTTAGGAATAAACTTAGAAATATTTGTAGAGCATACAAATGCTCACAGGTACAAAAAGGAGTGTTTTCTTCTTATTCACTTTTGTTGCTCTTACAATTTAAATTGCCGAACTGACATTGGGCTCTGGAAACTGGCCTCTGGTTATTTATGGACAAAATCAAGAGCCTGGTATGTACTAATACTGAGACTAATGGCATATTTCTAGTGGCAGTTATCTTGCTGATACTCGTTGCTATTATATATGAGCCATTTGGCATTTGGGAAGCGAGAAATAATTATGAGAGACAGAGAGCGGTCACTTGTTTCAAACGGCTACAGAAAGAAGACAGCTTCTCTTAGCTGATTTTGTAAGAGAAAATTTGACCGGAGTCAATATATTTGGACAATAAATTTTAGGCCTTGCTGTGTTTTCAGATACTGCCATTTAGCAAAGGTAGATGGTCTGTTTATTAAATAAAAAAAAAGAGAAAGAAAGGTTTTTTTGTTTGTTTTTTTTTAATTTTGTTGTTTAAATTATACGTTATGTAGCCAGAAATCATATTTGTCATGCAATTAGGCTTGGGAATTTGCCTAATGTTTTTAAATACCAAAGGTGGTGATGTCATAACAGATTCAATTATTTGACAGTGGAAGAAAATGCAATGGAGAGAGAACATCTGAAGCAGCAAAATTTTCTCGAACGTTTAACAACTGAAATCTGACCCAAATATTCCAACTTAAAAAAAAAAAAAGAAGGCAGCAGCATTCAAACTAGGACTCTGTTTGCCTGGGGCTTTGTAAAGTTCTGTATAAGAGGGATATAGAAAAATAAAGAGTTATCAGGTGCTGTTTCTGTGACTTAATTAATGTCCCTGTGCTGAAACAATCCTATTGACATTGGGGCTGTCTTCTGAATATATGCTAGAAGTTTTCAAAGCCCTGTGCTAACACTGTATTGACAACAAATTAAATTTGACTGAATGTGGACATTTTCTCATTGTGAGGTCTCTAAGGATATGGAATGGAGTCACTGGTTTATTTAGACTATCAAATCCTACCTGACTAGAATTTCACTACTTAGAAAATTCAAACTCTAGCATTTACTGTAATTGCTACGTAGTTTTCCCCAAAGCAAAATAATGTAAGCTCCTTTTTACATCTGGCAAAGCACAATCATCTATTATTTAATGGCACAAAGATGCTGAGCCTGAAGCATTTTCTAATGTATTTCTCAAGTGCTTAGTAAGAAACAAGATGAATAACTATCTATATTAACCCAAGTATAGAGATAACAAGGATTTTAATTAGTGAGAGTATCATATCACAGGCGTCAGTACAGTAATTTGATAAAATGTAATTTGTAATACTGAATGAAAAGTAATCACGTTACAAAAAAAGTAATCACGTTACTGGATAGGGGTGTGCAGATAACTGAGGCAGTGTCACACCCATAATCAGTGTCTCCGAGTAGTAAGTTTATTAATTTGTGACTCCAGCTGATGACAATGCATGCTAATATCGCAGTACATGAAGACACTGATCGTGTCTGGCAATATTTCGGTAGTTACTATTCTCATTTATATTGTTAAATAATAGGATTTACTCAGTCAATTAATTTTTGGAGTTTTTATATAAGATTAAAATGGAGTAATTTTACAAATTATAAATTTCCACCGAATTGCTGTGCTTCAGTTTAACAAAAGAGCCATTTCAATGTTAAAATCCCCAATTCACTGGTAAATTATATATACATTTCTCCTCATATAAATTTATTCAAATGAAAAATTTCTGCATAAGTTTGAATAATGATATGTTCTATATAAGTTCACTTGTTTTCCCCCAAAACCTACACACAAAATGTGTGTGTGTACGTGTGTGTATGTATATATACAAGGGTTGTCCGGAATGTATCCAGCCATGTAACGTTTTCATTATATTGACAATGAATGGATTTCTTCTGGACAGCCCTTGTATATAATAGCATTGGCATTTTTGATGGAATGTAGAAAAAATACTGTTAAAATTCCTCATCATTAAAGACATCAATAAATTTTGCTTTTTTCCTTCATTTATTCTATTATTTAACCTAAATATATACTGTAAATAAAACAATGTGTAATATTTTTTTCTCATTATGTTTTCTTTCTATTGGTTTAGAGTGGAAGAATGTATAGCTAGGTAAATTTTTTACTGTTGTTTCTTTTTGCACTAGATTGGTTCAGTGAATCATATTCTCATGCTGGAATATAAATCACTAGCATAAGGCTAGGGTACCCAAAGACTGCAGGCAGAAGAAATAGTATGCATAGCTTATAATGAGTCAAATCTCTCAAAATTTTCACTTAAAATGTATGAAAATAGGCATTTCTAACACTATTCTGTATTTTACAAGCATTCCCAGAATATTTTTTTCACACAACTTATTCAAAATGAGTGTTTCCCAGTAACATAAACTATATACTCACAGGCATACTTTGATTTGTACTATAACTAAACTGGATTTATATCTAATTTTTAAAACTTGGATAACATTAAAATGTAATATAAGAGGTTGTTATTAAAAATAATGTTTTGAGATCTTTTGTCAAACAAAAATTAATATGTAAGAAGATAAACTAGAGTAGAACAGTAAAAAAAGCATATAATTAAAAACTATAACATTCTGAAACATATATAGAATAAATATGTATTTAATAATATTAAATATATCTAGAGTTTAACATTTTACATGTGAAAAACCATAGTTTTGAGCTAAAAGATTACAATGTTGAGTTTCCCAGGCCCTATGAAAGTACTACTGTAAATGTGATAAAGACAACAAATAAATATATCATAGAAGAGTTAAAATAAATGGAGACAGATATAAAAACAGTTGATATAAAATAAAATATCTAATTTCCAAGATTAATGGCTTAAAGTTATTTCATGGAGGAAAATCATGTGTTCCACCAAATAAATACCCTTTGGTGCCGTAGTAGAAGGGATATTTGCCTAACCCAGAATGGCATTTCTACAGCTTCCTCTAATGATATCTGTCCTAAGGGTGGTGGAATAAAGCAAGGCATGCTTAGCGAGTAATCAGTGTGTCTGCCTTTTGATTGAAAATATAAGTTGATATCCAACAAGAGTCCCACGATATATTATCATTCAGACACACTATGTAATACCCACAGTGAATTTGAGCATCAATAGGGTAATCAGTGAAGAAAGAATTTTCTCCTTCCATATTTGTCATAGGTGAAATTTAGACAGCATTATTGATAATACTAATAATTCCATTGCATATTCCATATATTTAGTCTGCTGATAGGTTCAGGGAATATACCCAATTAAAGAAACTATTGGCCAAGAGCTAATCAATGTGTGTTTTCTCATAGGAGAAAATAAAGTATTTAATAATAGAGAACA
The DNA here is from genome assembly GCA_004027555.1 of Craseonycteris thonglongyai. Taxonomy (NCBI): domain Eukaryota; kingdom Metazoa; phylum Chordata; class Mammalia; order Chiroptera; family Craseonycteridae; genus Craseonycteris; species Craseonycteris thonglongyai. The sequence continues at coordinate 10,020 of PVKE010016505.1, read as the reverse complement.
GGCTGTGTCAATGAGGATGTAGTTGATGTATATAGAAAATAATATATGAAGATGACAAACAAGATTAGTAAGAAAAAAAAAATTCCACTGCATATTTTATTTGAGATGTCTGTAAATGATCTAAATAGACATGTCTAGCAGGCCATTACAAAGATGAAAGAGAAAAGAAAAAAATTTTCTACTACTCCACTTTTTAGAATACAAACAACTATGGCGGGGTGTGTGTGTGTTCCAATTTAATACCATTTATCATATAATCCAGGGGCAAGTACTTAATAAATATTATTTTAATTAGAATTGAATTAGACTCAAGATGGTCATATTTCAATTCCCCAGATAAAGAAGTTGGCCATAATAATGAAGAATGTTTCGGAAACATTGTGTCATTCATTTATTTTATGGGAAAAAAATGAATAGGAAAGTAGCCATACATGTTCATTTTGTATTAACCATAAAGAGATATCAAATTGTCAAACTCTAGCAAACAAAGCTCTTTTGGATGTTTCATCAGCTTCAGAATAGGTCAAAATTGGTCTGAGGGAGTCTCAGAAGATAAAGAGATAGAGTGTGTGTCTGTGTGTCTGTCTATCTATCTATCTATGTATGTATCTATCTATCATCATCATTTATCATCCCTTTATTTTTAAAGAGTAGTTTTAGGTTCGCAGCAAAATTGAACATAAAGTACAGAAAGTTCCCATAAAAGTATATTTTAAATGTCTTTTTGTCATTCAAAGAATATTATATTAAGTTCCCCTGATGGGTTTGTAGGAGGGAGGGAGGTGGTGGTGACAGGAAAGCACTGTGACCATGTTGATTTCTTTCCACTGCTAGAAAGAAGTTAGCATTTCTACTAGTGTGCCATGTACAGCTGCTATTATTTCTAATTTGATAGAGGTTTCAACAAATAAATAATGTAGCTTATGCCCTCAAAGGTCCCCCAACAAGCAGAACACTGGGGCTTGGGGGTCAAGTTGAGAAGTGGGGTTGTGAGGGGGAACTTGGGACTGCCTGCAGAGACTGTGCTTTGCACTGGCCTGTGGGCCACACTTCATGATCCCCATGGAGGTCTTCCATGAGCTGAACTGTGGAGAAGAAGTGAAGCCAGAGCTACAGAGACCAAACATATAAGAGACATTCTACATACAAAAAGAAAAAAAAGGAAACAACAAAATCGAAGATCTACAGTGCTAATAGAAAGCCGGAGAAGATATTATGAGCCCGGATATTTCCCTGAACTGAAAGAATGGCTGCAATAACATTTCATGGTGACCTCCCTAAAAGGCAAACAAGGACTTATCTAGGGAATGTAAAAGCAATGTCACAGGAACAAGAAGATGAGTGAGCAGCAAAATTGGAGATAAAAGAAGGAGTCCAGAGTCAAAACCCAACCTGGCCATGTTGGATCCTGTCTTCCCCCTGCTCACATTTCCATTGTTCCTCAGTGTCTTCAGAATAGAAGTTTATCCCTTCAAATGATTATTGATATGCCTGTTTATCTGTTCCCAATACACCTTCCAGAATGTATGTTACTAGCCACTTAACATGATCCTTCACCCTATTTATTTGTCCGGCAATAGACAAATGTGATCAAATTGTATTGCTTAAAAATTCCCTAATCCATCTCTGAGCTTTTTCATGTTCTCTCTCTGTTTGATCTGTCCTTCCTCCCATTTTCACCTATGAAATCAACCTTCTCCACAAATAACCCCAAATACTCCTTTATCCTCAAAACATCCTCCTCCAGCCTAAAATACTTTAAAAAACATTGCTCTACAACCATAATCTTGTTTGTACCACGATGGCCTTGTATCGTGATCATTTACATGTGCCTTATATTCCCTTCCACCTAGAATACAATTCTTTTGACCATTGGAGACAAGCCTTTTTTGTTTTTGAATCCTGAAAAATTGCTTAAAACAGTGACTTAGATGTAAATAGTTATTGAGTATAGGCTCCTGACATTAGCCCAGGATACTTTTCTATCTGTGAGATAGAAATTAAAATATTTTAACTCTTTCTTATGAAATGGCTCTCAAATTTCAGTGCTCCTAGGCATAACAAAGAAGATTGTTAAATTTAAGAATTCATGGTCTGGGGAACCCGGGATGGCTCAGCGGGTTAAGCGCTCACTTTGAAGCCCTGGGGACCGAGGATCGAATCCCGGTTCCGGCCCATGCGGACCCACATGCTGAACTGGGGTGTGCTTCCCAAATGTGGTGAGGCCTCCAGTTCAGTTCAATAAAATAAAATAAAATAAAATAAAATAATTAAAAAAAAAAAAAGAATCCATGGTCTTTCTTCCTAAAATTCAGAATATTATATTAAGTGTAGAGGCCAGGAATATGAAGTTAGGCAAGCCCTTTAGCATTTGTAGTGCAAATAGGACCATACTTGGAGAAGCAGTGTTCTCCTTTCCTGTACAACACACAAGGGTAATTTGCCTCCAATCATTTTTGACCTTCCTGTGCAGTACAAGGTTTTCTAGGAATTTGTTGCCCAGCCAGAGAATACATTTCTCCTGCACCTATACCTACACAGGGCTATATGACTACCTTTCTACAACAAAATAAGAGTGAGGTGCCTTGTATAATTTCCTGGCCAAAGAGTTAAGAAATGGTATATGATGAAGGTGGAGTCACAAGGTGGGAGAAGCATCAATTTCAATAAGCAAGTTCTATTATTGTAAATGATCCTTTATGAAATCATAAACTGATGAAAACTTCCTAAAAGTAAAGTTTAATTTCTAAAATTTAAACAAACAATGAATGAGGCTAAATTCCGGTATGAAGCTCCTATAGCAAAAGTACACCTGTACCTGGGTATGCCAGGAGTGGCAATAGAAACTTTCTTTTCTAAAATTATAGTTTCTTAAGTTTCTTTAATAAATATATTAAATTTATAAAACCTCTGTGGTCTCAGTGCTCCCCTACTCAGGCTGGGGTCCGCTCAGCCAGAGAGCAGCTTCCTCTGCCCCAGAACTGGGCTCTGCATTGGCCTCAAGGGCCCGGAAGGCCTGACGCGCAGGACTGAGGCCTGTGGGTTGAAATCCCAGGGACTATGAGAACCTGCCATCAAAGCCTCGTATATTACGGAGGAGAAAGGGAGAAGGAAGAGTTATTTTTCTTTAAAAAAAAAAAAAAAAAAAGGTATTCCTACAAGCCCAGGCATCCTGGAACTGTGAGAGCTGACTGTTTTCAAAATATTGTGCTAATTTGAAGCTCATCTCTTTCCTCAAATTCATGAAGCATTTTATAATGCAGTCGGAACAAACAAGAGACCACAGATTACCCCATTCATATATCATGCACTATTGGATCAAGCATCATTTGTAATATTATTGGATTCTACAGGAGCTTTTATTACTCCCTTTTGTCAGAAAAGTGTTGAATTTTACCAAGCAGAAATAAGTCTGGTAGCTCTTCATTTGCATTTCAGAAGCCTCATTTCCAGGCATTTACTCTTTGTAAGTAAACAGATGGATTTTAAATATTAAAAACCCATTTGGTATGACTGAAAACTTAACTGCCTACATTCCCCCATTACAGAATCTTTGGGTGTGAAATTGAAAGGTAAATTACACTATGCTCACTCTGAACACACAGAGAGAGTTCATTTAGAGTTTTGTCTTTGTTAAATTGAGGGGGAGATTTCTTTGTGGACAAAGACTGCAAAAGGAACTGCTGGCAGGCTGGACACTGACACTAAGCTACCAAGAGGTAACTGCAGTAGTTTTCAAATGGTGTGCATTGGGTTTATCTGAGATAGTGCCTTTCTTTCAAGTACCCAGATGGATATACCACAGACAAAGAAATGGTAAGAATGTGGAGGAAAGAAGAGTAGATTCGCTCTTAAGAGGTCTTCCAGATCTAAATGTCCACCTAGGGTTCATCTGCTAATGTTTCACCCTATTGCCATTTCCCCCAAATTTTTGTTCAGAGGCTTTTGATGGGAAGTCAGTCAAATCTGATGCTTTATGGTCTTAACAAAGAGAGTTGTATTGACAAATGGGTCATAATATTTCCCTCATAATCCAACTGTTATATCACAAAATGGAGGGAGTGACTTGAGTTGGAGGAGAATAAGCAGCAGGAGTTGAGGCAAGCTTTAAACAAAATATCTGTTTTGTGCAAAGATGCATTAATAAGTAACAGGAAAGACAGGTGCCACAGGCCCCCGAGTCCTCCTCCTCTGCTGCTATTTGGCTTAGAAAGGCAGATTTGATTGTTCTATTAGTCTGTAGACATTTCATCTAGAGTTACACAGGGTAAAAAATTAGTCCATTATGTGTATTCTCCGAAGTAGTAAATTTTCCAAAAGAGACAGTACAATTAGAGAAAAAGAGAGAGAGAGAAAAAGCACTCACACACAGAAAGTCATTCAGAGTTAATAAAACAGAACAGGAAACATAATGTTTCACTAAGACATTCATTTAAGTGATCTGCAAATTGTTTGGAAAAATAGTAGGGAGATGTAGGAAAATGTTCTGTGTGGCAAACCACCAGAATCAAGAGTGGCTTGCATTTGGCTTTTAAGACTGTAGAGTTTAGACCCATGAACAAACTGCTGCTTTTCCCAGGACAGCCAGTATTGTTCTTTCTGGGAGGTACAAGCACAGACAATGACATTAGATCCATCAGTGGCTGGCTCAGTCATTTAACCTCTCTATAATTGTGCCTGCTTTCCTTTAAAAAAATAATAATTAAAAAATAATTGTTGTTAGATATTTAAGAAGTACTGGGAACTCAATCAATGCTCAACATGTTTCCCAATCATACACCAATAAAACAATTTCAAATGCAAAATAAAATATGAAACTTGTAGCATCAAGTTCTTCAGTTTTTAAGAAATGATTATATTTATATATGCATGCAAGTGAAAAATATCTATTTCTAAGTTGTATGTACTTTTGGAGATTAAGATCTCAGTGTTGGCTGGCCTAGTCTTTACAAATAGAAAAAAAGGAGCCATTTTTCCCTCAAGTTAGTAGGACTTCACTTTTCTACATGGTATATGTCTACATATAAGGCAAACACAAGGTGATTTCTCTATTTCCCCAAACAATGGTTTCATAATGAAGATTTTTCTTAAAATAGGCCAGATAGAATGTATAAGTACTGCAAGTTAGACATAATAAAATAGCCAAATGTCTAGATATAATATATAATTAACTGATTTAGCTATCAACAACATATATTTTAAATCATGCACATAAATACTATACTTGCTTAGAAATGTTTTTCCTCATCCATATTTCAATAAAAAATTTTAAAACTCACTGCATCCTTTACTTCATTGATTTTTGTTATGATTTGAGCTAACTCTAGAGTTATCTAATAGTTTTCCAGAGCTGGTCATCACAAATGTGATGGACATGCAGGACTTTTAGGATCCATGTATGATGGTATCACTGGATATTATGTTTCCATATATTTAGAAAGTAGTCTTTTCTAGTTTGGGGTAGCAATTATTCATGTTGTACACATTATAACTAGTCACTGAATCACTTTCTAGAGAGGTCTCTGGGAAGACTGTTACAAAGACCTACAAGTTGAAGATAATTGTTTAGTTTTTACTGATTCTGTTAGGTAACCACCTTAGGCATCATAATGAGCCATGATTGTTAGGTTCATTTAATGTGTATTTGACACCTGATATTTTCTTTCTAAAATGAACATAACTGAAAGACTGTGCTCTAATATTATATGCTACACGAGAACTAGACATTAACTTCCTTTTTGGGACTGGTGGGACAAAAGCTTTACATCTGAACATATAAGGCATCAGGAAATTTTTAAAACTTTTTTTTTCTCCCATAAGTATTTTCACTGTGTCAGGTTGTTTTTTTTACCAAAATTTATTAAATATCAACCATATCTTTAGTTCCTTAGTCAGTTTTGTTATTCACTTAAATATTCAGGGAATATTTTTTGAGGAACTACTATGGGTGAAATGAACACAACTTCAAGTACCTCATAATCTTCCAGAAAACAGAGAATTAAGTAACAATAATTCCAGTAAACAAATGCCAGAGCTTGCCACGGGCTAGCAGTGATTGGGAATGAAATACAGTTTGTGTGTATGTACATGCATGCACAGGTACACACATGCACAATCTTGCACATGTGCACACACTAGTGTGGGTGGTGAGAGTGGTGGTATTTCAGAAAAAACTTGAGGAAGGCCTTGCTAAAGCCAAGCCTCAAAAACAAATGAGAAATTGTGAGATGGAGCAAAGCCAGCTGAGGCAAGTGGGGAGCACAGGCTACTTAGAAAATGCCAGCAATTTTTTATGACTGAGTGTAGGGTGCATATTGTGTGGTAGTGAGAGGTTAAATTAGAAAGGTTGGTGGGAGACATATTGTGGAGAGTCTTGCTTATGAATTGAAGGTGTTTTGATTATACTCTGAAGGAACGATGAATGATCATTTTATGTGCTAGGACAAGAAGTGACATTACCAGATATACGTTGAACAGAGAGCTCTCTGGTCATATTGTGAAGAAAAGATAGGAAGGGAACAAAATCTGAGACAAGAGGTCATATAATAGATGAGGAATATAATGTGGCTTTCGGTAATAGTGGTCTAGTCTATTTTATCACTGTTACTGGGGATCTTTTAAGCTTTAATTTTCATCTGGCATCTGTACAGCTCAGAGGAAGGCTCAAAACTCTGAGGGTTTCTTCATATCTGTTAGTGTTCATTCTTATGAGAACAGAGGACGGTGTAGCTTTTTCCATACAATTTTCTTTGAACATAGCTATTGCCACATATGTACACACATATACGTTCTTCACATTCTTTCCCCTCACCTCTCAGCATATACATCATTGTAATTTTATTCTTGTAATAAATAACCTTGCAGCTTATCAAAATCAGTAAATTTTTCTGCTATATTTACATTGTAGAATGACTTGGTTAATTTCTATACAAAATATGGTTAAGTCTGATTTCCAAATTAGAAGGTCAAGTTTCAAGCAAGAAATCAGGAGACATATTTAGGCTAACATTTTGTTCTATTCCCCAAAGTGGAAGTCCATTTTACACAATAGATAGGCTAATTAACTTTCAAGTTCACATACTGTATGTTATGAGAATCATAAAAAGTTCTGCAGGATAGCAGACACTATAAATACTCTTCCAAAACAATCATTAAAACTTAATAACACATTTTTCTTGTCTAAACTAAAAATTTAGAATAAATTTAACAGTTTGAGGAGTTTCTTACACTAATCTTACTGGCTTATTCATCATTCCTGATACCCAGATCCTGAATCTGTTCATGTCTCACTCCCCACCACCCTGAATGTCTTCATAACAGTTCTTCAAAGCATCCCTATAAAGATTTCAACCTGAAGTGCCATATTTATTTGAACCTTCAGAGCTGCTATTGTTGGTAAATATTCACTTGGCAATAAATCATAAAGTGCCTTGTGACATATTTTCTATTTTAGTCTTGGGTGTGGGAATCTAGAAATAACAGCAACCATTATCACTTGTGTAGGATTTATAATTTATAACTGTTTCATGTAAGTTATGATCCATAAAACATCTTGTGAAATAAAAAAAGGAAGATCAGGTTCTTTTCCTTTATAGAGAAGGGAAACGAGACATTTATTCATTTGTTCATTCATTCAACAAGTGGCACTTGGGAACTATAAAATAGAAAAACATATTTTATTTGCTCTAGGAGTTCAGTCTAGTTGCAGAGACAGACAATAGAGTTTAAGTTCCTCAGAGAAAATAAAATAGATCACAAATAAGAACACCAAGACTTAACCTACCTCTTCCCCACAGACTTTATCAGAATTGCTTTTTGTCTAGTTTTTCAATTATATCCATACTGGTCAGTTCAACAGATGCTTTTTTAAGGACTTCTCTTGCTGAGCTCTTGGTAGTACTGGAAACAGTGTATTTGTGTGTCATCACATTCTCTTGGATGAGTGCCTGCATTGAAATCAGTACTACTCAGGCTACTTTGCAATATCTTCCTTCCTCTCCAACCACTAAATGTTAATGTTCCTAAAATTCAGCCTACAAACCTCTTAATATCTTACACTGTGTACTTTACCTGCACAATCTCGTTCACTTTCATGACTCCATTAACATTTCAATAATAATCACAAACCTCTATTCATAGGCTGAACAGACCTTCTGAGTTCCTGAAATATTGAGTCAACTACAAATTCACTTAGATGGTTTTCTGTCCCTCAATCTGAACTTGTTCAACACTAAATTTGTTATCTATCCTCCAAAACCAGCTCCACTTCAATGTTTCTTATTTTATTAAATAGCTCCACATTACCTATTATTAAAAATTTGAAAGCTGGCAGTCATTCTTGACAACTATGTCCATCTAATCACAGCAGGTTTAATTTAATATTTTTAATTCTATCTTCTTCCCTCCAAAAGTAGCCATCACCTCTTATGATCACTGCCTAAATCTTTGTATCTTATCTTTTCCCACTGTTGTCTGGTCTCAACATAATAACTAGAGAAATCTCTTTGAAAATTGAAAGCAGATATGCTATTGCCCTATTTAAATGGTTTCTCATCACCCATTCTAGTAAAAAATGTAGTGTGATTCCCAGATCTCTGAGATCTGTCCCCTGTCAACTCTTAAAGCTTTATCTGTAACCATTTATTTTTTCTCAGTAACTTTATACTCTGATCTAAAAAAATGTAAAAAACATTCTTTCTCTCATATGCAACTTTGTTCACTTCCTCAGACATGAGCTTGTCCACCTCTTTACCTGACTAGCCCCAGAACCTCGTTCTGCTTCCTTTGGGAAGTCTTCTCCAATATCCTAAACGAGCTGAAATTTCCTGATGGTGCTTCCACAGAGCCTTTGTGTTTTACTGTATTGTTAATATTTTATTGTAATTACTTTTTTTAATATTCTCCATTAGCTCTGTCTGTATTTTCATAGGTAATGTCTAGTGCTCTTCTACATCATAGTTCCTTATACTAACTAGAATTTCAAAAAAGACTTGTTAAATTAATATATGAGTGAATGTTATGAAAGTTTTAAAAATTTACTAAAATTGCTATAAGAAAGCAGATAAGTAGAATAAATTCTCCTGTAGATAATGACAGTTTTCCAGAAAAAACATGCACCTAAAAACAGATAAAAATGAAACCTAATGTTAAAAACTGGATTAAAGGAATTAGAAAATGATAGAAGATATGGAAAAACAACAGAAATCAGAATTATAAAGACTTATAAATGAGATAATTGGCAAACAGGTAGACATGAAAAGAGAAGTAGCCTGGAAAGAATTAGACATTAAACCCAAAACTCATTTCAGAGAGAAAGACTAAATTTGAAGAAAAATATAATGAATAAATAAAAGAGAATATTTCCTTTACATTTTTCTATGGGTTGGTTTCTCTGGCATATGTCCTGAGTAATTTTTTCCACTCCATTCTGGTATTTGCTTGTTAATTGGATTTTTAACTCTTCAATCTTTTTAAAAGAAGTTGTTTTGCTTCTCTTTCAAATATACCTTATTAATTTTAATAGTTTTTTATTACTCTTTTAGGCTCTCAATTTCTTATTTTATTTCTTTAAACATATCAGATATTTGTTTTGTGCTCTGAACCTGAGAATTATACATATGGAGTCTTTATGGGCCTGATTGGCACTTTGTTGTTCTCTTTGATTTTGCTCATGTAGCTTGTTTTCTGCATGTGTTGTATTGTGAGGCCAATTTCCTCGGAAATAGATCTGTCAGATATCTTTGAGGCATTTGTCAAAATTATATTCATTAAAATAGAATTATATTTACTTCTCCCAGATTCTCTGGTAGCCTATCAATCTGGGACCATTCTCATCTTAATTTATTTGACTTGGGACTTTTCAGCAATATATGTCTATGGATTTTGGTTAGGAATTCTCAGAGAAGATTGTTGAACTTTTTCTACTCCTCCCACAGCTGAAGTAGAGGTAGTAAAATTTACATTTATGGAACTAGTTCCTTCCTTCCTTCCTTCCTTCCTTCCTCCCTCCCTCCCTTCCTC
>PVKE010016504.1:0-31930 GCA_004027555.1 Craseonycteris thonglongyai | reverse complement strand
ACAAATAAGTACACAAGGAACTAAATAAGAAGGCAGAACAAGATTGGTGCCCTTTCTTATAGGGGAAAAGGCAAACATGTCTATGGAGGTTAGAAGATGAAGAAAACACATCTGGCCTGAGAAAGGTGTGATGGGAGAGTGGCCATCCAAGCTGCACCTTGGAAGACAGAAATGTGTTTTAGGAACAGTGGTGCAGAGAAGTAGGGCAGCACATACCGAACAACTCGACAATGTTACAAAGGACTATTCATGGTGGGGTGGGTGGGGCAGGTGGCATGTACGTAGGATAGCACACTTAGTGGCGGGACACTTGACATATAGCAGGTATAGCTGATTGTGCTCAATCATGAAGCTTGGGACACCACTGTAAAGAAAATGGCCTATGTAGCAATAAAGAATCTCTAAGTGTTTCTGATTAGTGATGTGACATGTTTAGAAAGAAGCACGCACATGATGAAATAGCTCAGAATACTTAAAAAAATAATTAAGTGTCTGTCTAAGTAAGCAATGATGAGACCTAAGTATTATAGAGGTAGATACTACAAGGGAGCAAAATCTGCTGGATTAAGCCAGTGAGTAGCAATAGAAGTCCAAGAACAGAAATGCAGAACAGAACTGAAAGTTTTGAGCCAAGTTAACAAGGCAGATGTTGGCCAAGCCAGAGAGGTCAGAAAGAGGCACTGTTATGGAATGCAACAAAGACAGAGTGAATCACATTGACTTTCAAGGATACTGAATATTTTAATTAGTTGGTTAGAAAAGTGGGTTAGGACCTGAAACCCCAGTTGAGGTTGGAATTCCTTAGTTGGTCTTTATTATTGTTAGGCAGTGATTGAAGCCATTAGTGTGCATGAGAGAGGTAGGCAGTGAAGACTAAGTAAGAGACAGGAAAGAGAAGGCTCTTCAGCCTGAAGCCTTCCTTGAGCTCTGGTTTGTGGGTCTGGCCAGCATGTGTAAAAGCACAGATTTGTGGGTTTCTTGGGTATAGTCACACCAGTAACTAGGCCATTCCAAAGCCCCAACAGTTGGCTTGGATCAGAGTGTGACCACAGGAATCTGATCTTAGCCAGAGTAAGCTCTAGAGGTCAACTCAGCTTCAGAGAGAACATGGAGTGGAGGACTCCTCAGCTCACCTTGCCTTCACTGCAATATAGTCAGGTCCTAAGGATAGAATTGCAATGATGACAGCATAGTTCCATATATATATGAGAATAATACATCTACAAACCTTTTATAAATTATAAATTATACCATTATTATTGTTACAGATAGTATAAAGGATAACCACAATTAAAATGATAGATTTGTCAAAATAAACAAACACTAGATAACAAACCAATTCAGCCTTCTTGTTTGTCAGTCAGGGAGACTTAGGCTTAGAGAGGGGAACAGCTTGCTTAAGGTCAGAGTCAGAGCTAGATTTCAGGCTTCTGGGCTTCTAGTTAAGTCTTCTTTCCTCTTTTCATCCAAGTTAATTCCCCTTCTCACCCTTGCTTTTTTTTTTCTTCTTCAATCTACTTAATACCACGCAATATTTAGTTGAAAATGTCTCATTTCTTTCCTTTGGATTTTAATTCTGAATGTGAGGACATTTTAGAAAAGTTGCCAGCCAGTTGGGAAATGGGGGAAGAGCTTAAGGAATAGCGAAAGGCTCAATTAAATATTTAACACAATAAAGCATGCCCTAGGTGCTCTAAGAGGTGAGGTGAGTCAGAGGGGTCTGTCCTCCAGCACCTAGTAATCCTGGTCAGGGAGATAGATGTGCAAACAGCAAGGCAAAGCTGAGTGAGATAAGAACTGCCTAGAAAAATAAACAGATTTTTGATAGTTTGGGTTTTGTTCACTTGAATGAATGGAAAGAAAATTGGAGGCTCTGATGTTTGGTACTTTCTGATATACTGGGAGAGAAATAGAGGTCACTTTGAAGCAGGCAGTGTTTAGGTAATATTAGGCATTCCACAATTATTTATTTTAAAAACTAAAACAAGTCTCTCTACCCGCCTATTTGCAGTCTCAGACTCCAGGGGCCTTAACAGTAGCCTTTGGGAGAGGCGGTAGAAGCGTCCTATGACCCAGCAAACCCCGGACAAAAAGCTACAGGGTTTTTGGACCATTGCCAAGCTCCGAGATGAACCTGATAGGGTTCTTAAATAACAGCATGGCCTCAGCCTCAGGCCTGACTTCGTGTTATTCAAGTCGTGTGACCTGTCTCCTCCACTGATCTACGATAACACTTATCACGGTCTGCCTTGGAATCAAGTTACTTGTGTGTGTGCCTGCTTCCGTCACTTGACAAGAGAGCAATGACCATGCCTTACTCAACTCTATCCCCCAGAGCACTTGGCACAGGCCCTGGCACTCAGTAGATGCCTAGTAAGTGTGTAGTGTTGGCTGGAATTTTGGCAGGCCTCTTACTGTTCTTTGGTTAAACCTATGGTTCTTGGTGCCCAGTGTGAAAGAATAAAACACACATTGTGTTGAAAGCCCTGGATCTGATTTCAGAGACCAGGGTTCTAAAATAAATGCAGATCTACAGTTTACTCCCTGTAGAACTCTGAGCCAGCCCTTTACCTACCACACCTGTTTCTGTAGATAGTTAGAGGGGTTAATACTACTTTATGGTTTTTATAGTTCTTGCTTATTTATGATTCTGTTATTCGGTAAATGTAAAGTACCTGTTAGTTCAATTTTTCTTTCTTTAGCTCTGCTGATCCTTAACATAACAAATTATAAAGCAGTCAGTCATTATTCTAAATTTACAAAGTTTCATTTTTTGAAGGAAAAAAAAAGAACAGTGGAATACAAGAGAAAAAGAATTACACTGTTCAAAGAGAATAATCATTCCCTGGCTGTTACCTTCCCAGCTCTGAACAAAAAGTCCTTTGTAAGCACTGAGATATTAATTTATTCTTATTATATATCATTGAGTTTAACTTTTCTAATTTTGATTGGCAGGGAAGGAAGCAGCTTAGGGATGATAAGAAATTTTCTGACATAACAGAAGCAGCATGTGGTAGAATCAGAATTCCAGTACACCGGCTTTCTATTACGCCTCTCTACTCTTTTTATCCTCTTTGAGCAAATGACGTAAGAGCCCTGGGTCTCCTTTTGGCCGTAAAACAGAATTAATATTTCACAGTATTCATTTAAAATTTAAAACAATCACAACAACTTTGGAAGTCTGAAAAAGCTAAGCAAATCTAAAAGATTATTACACTACTAAATAGCCATACTATAGCCCAGATAAGCAAATCCTGTTTTCAGATGAAAGTGAAATTTAAATTTGTAGATCTCAGTAACAAAAATCTCTCAGTCCAACTTTTGTACAGTGCTTTACCATTTGACATTTCTAAATCAAGTTATTAAGTTGCCTCTCTCACAAGTTCAAGCTTCTGTGCCTGCAGAATTAAGTTAGAATAAAAAATGAAACTAAGACAATCTAAAGATTATTTTGTAATTATTCTTTGATTGTTAAGTTAGCAAAAATTTTCAAAATGATAATCCTTGGAAGGATACAGTGAAATGAGTGCTCTCTTATATAGTTTTTATTATAGTAATACAAAATTATTTTATAAAAATAAAATTTGTCAATATTATCAGATAATAATCTTCTTTCATACATTCTTTAGACCCATTAATTATTTTTTTAATAATGTATTATAAGAGAAGTAATTGTTTTGGAAACATGAATATGCTCATCTCTATGCATTTTTTGCATCTTTGTATACCTGCCTTCCACCCAACTTATCCTAAAGAATTTGTTTACCACTTATAAGGATGTACAGTGGACAAATATTAGGATTGGTATAACAGGCATGCAGAAAGAAAATAAAGAAAGTTCACATTCAGTTTCTGGCAACCAACAGAGAACTTTCATGTCCACAGGATTATAATGAGGTTTAAAAGCAAAGCTTGTTAAGAACCAGAAAGTTTATTCCGTGTTTCTCATCTTCTACTTTAAAGCCTAGACTTGATCATAGTTTTTTTTTTTTATGTTTAAGGAAGATACTTGTCATACAGAAAAAAGGAAGAGAGGACAGGTTATTTCTGCCAGTCCCACTGATTGTAAAAGAAAAAGAAATCACAGTGACCAGCTACCAGGATTCACTTGCCCTTCCAGAGGGCCAATTCTACTGATGTGTGCAGAGATGTAGGGATTACATTAAAAACACCCAACTAAACTTAGGGAAACCCAAAGATAGCAGGGACTATGGCCAAAACAAGGGAAGGAGACAAAACACAATTCAATTTTTAAAAAACATAGGAAACAGACGGCCAAAGTTTTTTTTGAATTGCTAAAATGATTGTGCTGCTAGGTGGTCAAGATTATGATTTCTTTTTTCTTCGCCAGTTTCTATTTTAAACATTGAGATGATGTTAGTTTTACAAGGAACAATCATGCTAGAGAAAAAGATAAGACCAGAAAGTGCTACTTCCTGGAAGGCCTCAGGAGCCAGTGTGGCTTCATGTGGCCATCGCTCTCTGAGGGCAGCAAAGGTGCAGATGAAGGAACAGCATGCCAGCTCCCACCACATCTCAAGTGCACGTGCTTCTCCTGAAACTGTCAAAGCCTCAACTGGTCGTGATGTTCTTTTTTCCTTGCCCTCCAGACCCAGCCAAGGTAGTACTGACAAATAAGGTCACATCTGGGGGCCAAGGTGAGTGAAGCATTTTATATTTATATCAATAGACACACACTCTGGTGTATGTTCCAGTGACTTCAGGGGACTTTTCCACAGCCATGGGTGTCCTGTGTCTGGTGTGAGGTAACTCTGCTTGGTCCACTAAGTTTTTTGGATACAAATCACTGGGTAAAGGAGTAGTAGGTTCCAGGGCTTATGGATTGACATGCAAAAGGTACATTTCTCTCTCTCTCTCTCTTTTTGATTTAAAAAAAAAAAAGAGCTCTCTCGCTTTTTTAAGAAGGTACAGAGAAGATCACCTTCACTTTAAAAAAATATATATTTATTTCATTGTTTTTGACAGACAGAGAGAGACAGATAGAAAAGGGAGGGCCCAGAGCAGTCTCCATAGTTGTACATCATCAGTTTTCAACATGGTTTCATTCCTCACAGGTGGGCAGGGGCCACGTAGGGCGGGAATTGGGCTGGGGCCTCCTGCTTGGAAAGCACACCCTGGTTTGGTATGTGGGTCCACATGGGCCAGGGCCGGGATTCCATCCTCTGTCCTTGGGGCTGCGAAGTGAGAACTTAACCTGCTGAACCATCCCAGCTTCCCCTGAGGGTACCTTTCTCATTAACATTTGTCTCTCTTCTGTATACTCTGTGACTATTTCTCACTATCTATTCACTCTGATAGTAACATATATGCAGGATCTTTTTGTAGGGTGTTTTGTTTTATTTTGTTTTCTTCTTTCTGTGATTGTTAGTTTCAAGTTAAGGATGCACAGAATATAATGACTTCATGACTTCCAGCTTATGGCTGGGGCTTTTCTGAGTGATTATTCTGATAAATTTAACTAGGGGGAATATACACACAGTGTAAATAAAATAGAGAGTGCCCGGCACAAAACTGATACTAAATAAGTATTGATTATTACATTGACATTTTATGGAAGAACAAAGCTTCAGTCTAAAGGGGAGTGTTTCAGGGTATTGACGAAGGGGGCTAATAGATGAGGAGAAATCATACAAAATAAAAAAAGATTTAGAAATTGAGAAGATGTATTGAGCACATATTATGGGGAAGGCAACTGGCTGGGATTCCAGGAATAAAATGATGAGGAAAATAGACTAAACTCCTGCCCATGAAGAATTTTCAGTTGGAGGACAGTATTTAACTAAACTAATAATTGTAATGTCTCTTATTTTTATTCAAAATCCTAACCACACTAGTATGCACATAATCCAAACTGCTACATGTGTTCAAGTGAGCTTCAAAAAGTTGAACACAATTTAAGCAGTTGAGGAAAGTGATTGTCCTCTCCTCATTCACATACTTAGAGCACAGTATCTGCATTGTAGACTCTTCCTACCTGACAGCATCTAGCACAAAGGAAGTGTTCAAATAAAAGAATATTATGCTTATTGTGAAAGAACTGTTAGGTTGCCCACCTAGCCCCCTTTTTCATTTATGTTTTATTTACAGAATTTGTTTTTGTTTTCAGTTTGGGGTAGCAATGTGCTCAGGAAATGTAGCTCCAAGTCTTCACTAATCCCAGAGGATGGCCCTGGTCATTAATGCTGAAAAGCATTGGCTAGTCTTCTGCTTTGGCCAGGGATTGACTTGGAGTGGCATACAACCTTGTTCTGGCTGATGCACAATGACTGGGAAATGTGCTGGGAAATTTCAAATAAAGAAGCTTGAGAGTTGGTGTTAATATGAAAGATAAATTTGACATCCACATGGAGAAAAATAACTTGCTATGTGACCTCGAGCATGTCATTTTATCTATACTTGTAGGTCTTAGTTTCCCCATCATATTAATCATTTGTCTCCTGTCTAATTAACAGAATTGTTGTTAATATAATAGAATTATGGATGCTAATGTGATTTACAAATTGCAAATGCCTAGAATATTAAGTGACTACTGTTAATTATACATAACTTTGAAATCTTTAGATTAAAACAGATATACAAATAAATCAGTGCTACAATGACAGTATATACTAACATGCCAACCCTAGGAAAATATGCTTTTACTTAAAGAAACTTAAGGTAAATATAATAGCGTGTAAAAAACAAAACAAAACAAAATTCCCATGCATTTATGTATGCATATTTCATTTTCATTGTCTTAATAAATTTCTCTCAAATTCCATGTATAATTTTAGAATTATATTATTTAATAAGGCTCAATGATCATGTTTATTAAAAAATGTTGAAACTTTCACCTTCGCCCTTTGAGAGCATAATGACAAATAAAGAAAGTACAGATTTAAATAAATAAAAGATTACAGATACATTTAAAGTCTCTTTGTACCCTTTCCAAGTCACATTTTGTGGTTGGAGTATATATTTCCAGATCACATTTTATATTTTGCTTATTTTTCTGTGTATTACAGAGTATTAACTAAGCTTTTCTGACCAAGAGTCCCCAAAACACAGTTGCTCAAAGGAAATTGGAGTTTATTGCTCTCTCACATAGCATTTAATAAGGAGGGACGGACCAGGGAAGGCAGTCTGCTTTGATCCATGAGATTTTGTTGTCTCGGTATCTCTTAAGGCAATTTTTAAAGTGCAATCTGAGGGCTATAGACATTCCTGGAATTCATTCAAGGTGTCTGTAACCTCCTCCTTTTTCAAACCTCCTCCTTTTTCCAATTATATAGCTGTGTAAGGCCAAATTTTGTTCATGTACATCAATAAAAACATTACTATAAACTTAAGGCAGAAACAGATATAAGATTCTACTTGTCTTGAAAAATATCAGACATTAAAAAGATTTTTAAAAGTGCAAGAGTGCCACTCTTTCACTAAATTTATTTTAAAGTAATTTTTCATAAAATAATGTTAGTATAAACATTTATGTTTTCAATGAAATAATGGCATTTTTAAACTCTCAATTTTAATATTGAACAGGATAAATATCAACAAATATCTCAACATAAATAAAAGCTCTTGAGGTTCTAAATAGTAAAAGTAAAAAATGTAGTGCCATATCCACCTAAAACTTTCTTACTATAAAGAAATCAATTTAGGGGAACAATTAGCAATTCAGTGTAATCTGTGTGTCCATAAACAATATATCATGTTAATAATTGTGTTCTCTAAGTATTTACATGTCTCTTCTGTGTGCATTCTTCTGCAGATTACTTTTTCGCCGCTCCAAATTATGTTTTCAAGATTTACCTATGCTGATACATACAGATCTAGTTCATTTATTTTAACTGTTTCATACTATCATACTGTAGGACTATGCCAAAATTTTGTTACATTTCTCTGACTGGTGGATATCTAGAAGGTTTCCAATTATTCACTCATGAGAATTGCTGCAATAAACATATTGTGCACATTTCCTTGCATAAATATGGAAGTTTCTTCAGAGAATTGAGAGTAAACTTCCATTTATAGGACATACATGACTCCAAACTTTATGAAATGCTGCTGAATTGTTCTCCAAAGTGATTGTACCAATTTTCCAACCCACTTTACACAGCATGAGACCCCTTTGCCCTTTCTGCTTCACTTTTTGGCTTTATCAAATTGTTAATTTTGTCAATATGATGGTAGGGGAACTGAAAGTTGCTGTTGTTTAATTTGCAGTTCTCTTTAGAAAGCAGAATAGTTAGAAACAGGTATGATGGCAAGCAAAGGAATTTTTGATAACAGTAATTACATAATTGAGATTTACTTTTCTCATTAGAAATGTGGAGTTAAGTATTTCTAGCATTGGTTTTGGAGATCATTAATGCAATCAAGAAAATTAGGCTCAGCCATTTTTTTGTTGCATTCTCCTAAGTATGCTGTCTTTTCTTCTTTATGCTTGTCATCTTCTGGTTGCAAGATAATTGCCACTATTCACTTAAACATGGAATAGAAAAGGGGGAAGGCAGAAAGATGCCTTATACACTCTCCTCTTTTATTTGTTTCATTTTATCAGAATAGGTTTCTAATTCCCACTTCAGCAGACTTATTAGAATTTTTTTAAAATTTTTTTAAAGATCCATTTTATTGTTTTTGACACAGAGAGAGAGAGAGAAACAGAGAGAGACAGAGAGAAGGGGGAGGGCCCAGAGCAGTCTCCATAGGTGTATGTCATCAGTTTTTGACATGGTTTGTTACACACAGGTAGGCGGGCCGGGGCCTCTCTCATGGGAAGCTCATTCTGGTGAGAATCAAACTGGGGGCCTCCCACATGGAAAGCACAGCCCATTCAGCATATGGGTCAACATGGGCCAGGGCTGCAAAATGAGAACCTAACACACTTAGCCATCCTGGCTTTTCCTCTTGTGTAGTTTTCATAGTTTTTTCTTTCTTATTTTTTCTTTCTTTTTCTTTTTTTTTTTGCTAAGGATTGTGTTAATTAGCCAATACTAATGCATTGTTCTTAGAGAATTAAGTAATCTAGAATAAAAATAGAACAAATTCTTCACATTTCTTCTTATCCCAAATTGTCATAGCTTTTTAAGAACCTTTCTTTTTTTTTTTTAAAAGACTTTTAGCATCACCTTCTCTTAAATAACTTATTTAAATTTTTTGCATTATTTTTTACATTTGTGATGAATTTATAACTTTACAAGGTTGCAAACAGCTGTTAAATTCAATCTGACAATCTTCACCTTTTAATTGTTTATTCTCTTTACATTTAATGTAGTTGTTGATATGGTTGTATTTAGATTTACTCTCTTGGTCATTTATTCTTGATTTCCTCTCAATATGTTCATGCCTTTTTTTGAGTGCTTAAAGTATGTACTATAAAACCTATAATATACTACAGCCTTGTTTTTTTGCATGATACTAAAAAAACAAACAAACAAACAAAAAAACTTATGAAATTGGGAAATTATACCACATGAAAGCCCAGTTCTTTAGGAAGGAATTAAATATATCAGAAAACAAAATATCTAGGAAAATATAAAATATATATATTATGTTTTATTATATAAGCAGTTATCTTAATTTTGGGGGACATTAAGACAAAAATAATAATATAGTGTGAGTTTTATAGCATGTATATAAATAAATCATAAAAAGCACAAAGGGTAATTACTTTACATTCATGGAGGAATTGTTCCCTCTAGCCACTTTACCAGGCATGGAAATAAGATTGCTTCTCTTTTATCCCAGTAAGGATTTTAATTCATTTTGGCACTTTTATACCCTCAAGCTTTTGGTAAGTTTCAAAACTGATTTGTAGCACTTATAGCTTGTTTTAGTTGTTAGAGAGTTTTGACTTGTATCTATATCATAACCAGAAACAGGTGTATAGTATTTATTTTTAGTACTTATTACTATTTGATCTATAATTTATTTTGAATTGTGTTTATTAGTTTACTAATATGTGGGGAGTTTGATATCTGTGATAATGATTTTGAATTTTATTGCATTTTGTGTTATTTATTTGACTTTTTTAAAGTGTTATTTTGTGGTTGACATTACTGAGAAATGCTATGTAGGGCTAGAGTTGCTGCTTATCATTTTTCTCATAAGCATATAGTCTGCCTTTGAATGAAGACTATCTAGAACTGAGAAACAGAGAAAGAATAAGGTCTAATTATGTTAGCCCATAAATCAAGCTGCTTCTGATGTTTACTTAGACTTTCCATTTACATAGGTCTATTATTTCTTTTTTTGTCTCACTTTAATTTGGAATGGATTTTGTTTTTCCTGCATACAACCTCATATAAGAAACGTGATGAGTTTACTTTTAGATATACTAAATTTGTGTTGTGATGGAACATAAAATAGCTCAGTAAAACGATATGAATTTAGAGTCTCAAGAGATTAGGACCATTATGACCTAGGTATTGCAGCCATGGTCAAGCATAATAAGCTCCTACTGCAATAAAGGTCTCTATCATATGAAGTCATAAGTCTCCTATGACAGCTAATTTTATGTGTCAATTTAACTGGGTCACAGGGTGCTCAGACATTTGGCTAAGCATTTTTTTCTGGGTGTGTCTTTGAGAATACTTCCAGATGAGAGGAGCATTTGAATCCATAGAGTCAGTAAAGCAAATTGCACTGTCCAATGTGACTGGGCATCCTTCGATCTATTGAAGGTCTGACTAGAACAAAAGGTTGGAAAGAAAATTTGCCCCTTCTCTGTTTGACTGCTTGAGCTGAGACGTGAGTGTTCTCATTTCCTCAGATTGGGATTAAACCATTGTCTCCCTGATCCTCAGGTCTTCAGACTCAGGCTAAATACATCCTCAGACTGAACACACACACACACACACACACACACACACACACACACACGTATACTTATCATATCTATAAATTATAATCTTCTATTAGTTTTGTTTGTATTGAGAAACCTTACTAACACAGCTCTCTTTTGCTATTTTATTAGAGTTGAAAATTATATATTATTCTACCTCCTTTCATTACCCAGGACCTTTTGTTTCAAGCAAATTACCTAAATTGCCTTTGTTGGCCACTGTCCACGTTCTGAGGACAATGACACATTGTTTGCAACTGGATGTCACCAGAAACAAGAGACCATGCTCCGGGGATGCCAGGATGGCTCAGTGGGTTAAGTGCTCACTTTGCAGCCCTGGGGTTTGAGGATCGAATCCAGGGCCTGGCACTGGCCTCTGAGGACCCATATGCTGAACTATGGTGTGGCCCCCCCTTTCAGCTCTCACTGGGCATACTTCCCATGTAGAAGGCCCCCGGTTCAGCTCCCAGCTTGTGGGGGCATGTCTCCCTTGTGGGAGGCCCCTGCCCTGGTTCCCACCCCACACTGTCTCCCCGCCCACCTGTGTGGAATGAAATCATGTTGAAAACTGATGACCTACAACAATGGAGGCTGCTCTGGGCCTCCCTCCTCTCTCTGTCTCCATCAAAAGCAATAAAATAAATAAAATAAAATAAAATAAAAGAGACAGAGTGAAAGAGACAGTGCTCCGAATTCAGTGACTGTTCTTTTTCATTTCTCTGGCCATTGGCAATATATAGCAAACCGAACTCTCTTTGCCACAGTTACCAGGGCCTCAGTGCACGTGCACATCCACGGCTGTAGTGTCTACACCTGGGCATGCGTAGGCCAACACAGGCTTTGGTGTTTGCAACCTGCAGGATTTCCTGGAACAGCCACTCCAGGTAAGATTGTTTTTAATTATTCTCTAAGTTTCTGGAAGAGAAAGACAGAGAAATAAAGGCTGTCTGCCAGAAAACATTTTTTTTTTTAAATTAATAATTGAAGTAGAATGAACCTATGAGCCAGTCACTTCAGGGTAGTGTAAGCAGGCCAGGTTGGTTTGCAGTGAGTTTTCTGTGCATGGCCTCTTTTCTACTCCATGAACTCTGGCACTTTGCTCAGGCTCTTACTTCCTCTTCCTAATGCCATTAGTTGCTAATCTTTCTACAATTGCCTAAAGTTTGCATAAAAACTATATCAATTAGTCTTTTCAATAACCCTCTAGTGTAGGTGATATTTCCCCCTTTTGACAATGATGAAACTAATAATCAGAGATTAAAAATATTAAATAAATAAATAAATAAATAAATAAATCAAAATCAAAATCAGAGATTAAGTTGTTTCCCCTAGGTTATAATGTTAACTTTTTCAGAGCTCAGCCTTCCTACTATAGCACTTGATACTCTTATGTTACACAGTAGTTTGGCTCTGACAGCGCTGTTTTAGTTCAGCTGAATTAGTCATTGTAGGCAAACTATTATAACAACAACCTCAAAATCTCAAAGGATTAAGAGAACAGAAGCTAATTTCCCTTTATATAACAAGTCAGGCTCTTCTGTGTAGTCATTCAGAAACCTGGTTTTCTTCCATCTTTGTCTCTGTATCCATGTCCCCAAAGTCCTCTTCATTCCTCAAAAATAGAAAAAAAGAAGGACTATCAAATTATTTCTTAAAAGCTTACAGGCCAGCCTGGAATTGGTACATATCATTCTACCCATTGTCCAAAGCTCAGTCATGTGGCCACACTTAATTGCAAAGCAGGAAGAAAAATATGATATAGCTATGTGGCTAGTAGAAAAAGGAAGGGATGTTTCAAACATCACATTTGCTATGATGGCCACTTTGGTTTATAAACTATCATGCAGAGATATTTGACTGTCTTGAAAATATTAAACATTTTAAGATTTGGCAAGTATATTTTGAAATAGATATCCTTAAACCATACAAAATTCTCCACACTCATCTCTGAGCCATAACTTAAATAAGGTAGAATTAGATTCAACTACAAATACCACCCACCACAAAGTAACACTGTCTTTAAACAAGGTAGACTTTTATATAAAGAAGTTTGGAATTGAGCTTGGAATTAAGTTCAGAGCTGGTATGGTATCTCTACCCCCATTTGGAATCCAAACTCCACTGGCACGACTCCTGTCTTTAAGGCTAACTCACAGCCTAATATGGCCACTAGATTTTCTACCTTCTATCCACATTGCACACTGGAAAAAAGGAAAAATAGGGACTTTTTCCAAATGTCTGTTCTACTCCCTTTATGAAGGCTTCCAACAAATCCTTCTCAACATCTTTTACTTATATCTCATTGGCTAAATCTTATGTTGTGGCCACTCTAGCTTTAATGGTAACTAGAATGTTTTGTCTTTTGGTTGTGTGTATTATTGGTCCCAGTGATATAGGGATTCTATTAACAAGAAAGAAAAAGTTAGAAATGCAACCAGTTATCTCCATTACTTCTTTCTTCCATATTTCAGGCCTATTCCATTTCCGATCATTATACTTAGGCTAATATCAGAGATGGGATGAAATTCAGAGCAAAAGTAAGGCCCTGTCTTGGAGTTCTTGCTTGTGCATGTTATTTGACAATCAAAACCAGGATTTTAAATTTTGGTGATCTCTGCTTCCTAGGATTAATCAATATGTCCTACTATACAAGTCATACAGCTACAGATAACTCCTATTTTCTCTTCTTCTTCTCCCCCCAGCTTCTTTTGTACTTTCTTTACTTTGTATTCATTAAAAAATGTTCTATAATACACATTGCACTAAGGAGTCATTGGTAAACAAAACCTTCATGGTTTCTACCATTTTTGAAGCTCACAGTCTTTGTCTTCCATATATCAATGCCTTTTTAACACCTTTCCAGAGTTAATCTTCCTAAAAAGTGCAGTTGCATGATTATCACTGAAAAATACATTTAAGATGCAGTGTACATAGTGGTCAGAAACAGACAGACTTGGTTTAGGCTTCCAATTCCATCATTTGCTAATTAAATGACCTTTAGAAAATTACTTACCGGTAATTTCTTCATATCTCAGTTGTAACAGCATTAAAATAATGATAATGATATTCTAATTAATGGAGGTATTCTGATTAGAGTTATAAGTAGAATAATAATTCCTGGACTTTTTATCCCAGTACATTATACTGTAGAAAAGCTAGACAACACATGCACATCTTCACTGGCATAGAACTAATGAAACTTAGTATTATATTATTTAATCAAGTTGTCGAGAATATTAAATTAAAATGCAAAGCTATAATGTGTTTTACATGATTGGTAACACATATGCATGGATCATATCACAAATAAGTTTATTTGAAGTGCAATTCTCACTCCTTGCTTAATAGAGTTTGTGGTGGGGACTGATTAAAATACTATGTTTAAGATTCTTAGCAGTATGCCTGAGTCATTGACAGTCCCGAAGATATCTACATTCGCTAGCCAATAAAAATACAGGTTCCTCAACCCCACAACTGCAAGAAACTACCTGAGTGATCTTGGAAGTAGATCTTTTCCAGTAGAGCCTTCTGTTGAAACACTGTCTAGTTTACATCTTGAATTCAGCTTTGTAAAACCTTAGCTAAGCCATGACCAAATTCCTGACCTATATAAACTACAAAATAATAGAACTGTGCTGTTTTAAGTCACGAAGTTTGCAGTAGTTTTTAATGCAATAATAAATAGCTAATACATCTTAGCTCATAAAAAGTACTAATAAGAACAATAATTTAAATTTTAAAATTCTTAGCTTGTCTTTTAAGATTATTCTACCTAATTGCTATATATTTTAATGAATTCACTTTCCAACACCCTGAGCTTTAAATGTATTTAATTATTTATGATTTCTCAAACATTTTCCATTTTTTGACTGTACTGGTGGTTGTTTTACTCACCCAAAATGCATCACTTCCTTTTTCTTTACATGAAATTATTCTCTATTTTTAAAAGTGGCATTTCAGGAACTATTCACGTCATTGAGATTTTTTAAGTGTTCTGGCTGGGATTCATTTATATTTATCCTGTGCTTTCATATACTTTCCACTGTTATCAAAACTCTTACTACATCCATTGTCATATCATTAAGTATATTAAATTTACTATATTTACTTATATTTAAGTACTTTTAGAAATAAAATATTGTTTCTATTCCAATCACACAGTTTTAGACTGACTTAACAATTTAAAGATCTTCTCTAGATAATTCAGTCTCTGCCTGGAAGACTGAGGATTACACTAAATTCTTCAAATTTCTAGTCTGCAATTTCCCCCTGGCTTCTGTTCAAAATGATATTTGGATGTATGATGGGGCAAAACGTAGTTTAAGTAATTTTGTCATGGTAAGGGAGATGCAACTTGATATGGCATCTTATATAATCTTGATATGGTCAGTATACTCAGATGGCTTGTGCTACTCCTGGGACTGGTGAAAACTGAAGTACAACTTGTCTTTTTTTTTTTAAGATTTCTTTTATTGTTTGAGAGAAAGAGAGAGAGAGAGAAGGGAGGAGGGCCCAGAGCAGCCTCCATAGTTGAACATCATTAGTTGTGACATAGTTTCCTTCTACATAATTGAATGTGGGGGCCACGCGGGGCTGGAACTGAACTCAGGGGTCTCTCACATGTGAGGTGAGAACCTCTGCCACCATCCTGGTATTTACAGTTGCATTGCAGTTCAGCATATGGGTTTGCACAAACCAGTGCTGGGATTCAATCCCCTAGACCTTGCAGTTTCAAGGCAAGCACTCAACCTGCTGAGCTATCCCAGCATCCCGTTTTGTTTTTTCTTGGGGAAACATGTTGGTGTCTGAGGGTCAGGTCTCTAAATAAGTCTGAATTTAGGATTATTGCCTTAGCTTATAATTTTATTCTAGTGACTTCCTTTTGCAGCTCCAAAGAAATAACTGATATAGTTCTCCTTCTTTCATAAACAACTATAAAACCAGACAAAATACATAATAAATTTTTCCCAACATTAGACTTCAGAAAGCACAGGGGTATGATGCTGAAAGAAAGAAAAAAAATATGGTAAGCTCTGATCAACCATGGTGCAGGGAGGGAAGAACTAAATAGAAAATAGCCCTGCTGATTTGAGGAGAAAAACATTGAAGTTTCAGGAAATTGAGTTATCTAAAACTTGTGGATCAGACTACATGTACAATAGAGCTATCCAATTAAAGCACTAGAAATATGCATGAGAATCCCCTTGAATCTATTGCTTTATATTTGTAGGCTTTGAAAAGAATTACTGAAAAAAAAAAAAAATCAAAGTGGAGAAGACTAATTGAACACCTTGGCCATTCACCAGAGATCACAGAAAGGTTAAAGTCTAGTAAACTAGCACCAGAATAAAGGTTACCTATAATTGTCCCAACAAAGTTTAAAAATGATTCTTGAAAGAATCAAGCTGATTTATAAATAACTGAACTGCATTCCAAAACAAACTTTAACAATCTTTAAGGAGGTAGGAAAATAAAAGTAAAAGAGAAAAAATAGACCACAAACAGTAAAATAACAGACTTAAAATCCATCATTTAAGTAATAATGTTAAAACAAATTATGTAAATACCCCCAATTAAAGGGCATAGATTTTCTGACCAGAGTAAAAAAAAAAAAAAGTGAGAACCAAATATATACTGGCTACAAGGTATGCACATTGAAATAAAGATACACGTAGGTTAACATAAGAATATAATAACTGAAAAATTATAGAACTGCCTGTATACAAGAGGGAATTTTAGCTGCATCCCTTTCACCTAAATGACCTAGAACCAGTGACACACCAATAGTAATGAGCATACCTAGCTTTCAGATCTTAGTTTCTGAGTAACTTTCTCAATGTTCTGCTTCTGCTCTGACATGTAAAGAGCTTGGAAGTTCTCACTTAACATTATAGAAACAACAACAACAACAAAAGCTTTGGAAATTGAATATCAATGACTCTTTTGGACTCATTAGAGAACTGAAGTAGCAGAACAATCTATCGCTCTGATATTTGGAGACAGGTGCATCCAGAGAGAAGCAACTGAGGTCCATTTACCTGAAGAAGTCCCTGGAGCTACACACTTATAGAAATACTTGATTGGTAATTTTGATGGTCTTCTAGAGGCTGACTGTGAACTGCCATGAAAGTAAAAAACTCCTGGGCCTTGCAGTCTTGGGGAAACCCAAATCCTCAGAAACCCAACCTGATTCCCGTAGTGAATATTCAAGAAAGATCCTTTTATGGGTTTGTCATAGGAAGGGGAAAAGTATTTGTTTTCTAGCAAAATCATAACAAAGTACCATAAACTGGTACATCTTAAAACTACAAATTTATTAAGAGTTCTGGAGGCTAGAAATGTGAAATTAAGGTGTCAGCAAAACCTTACTTCTTCTGAAACCTATAATAATCTTTTCTTTTTTATCTTCTCTTTGTTTTTAAAGACTTATTTTTATTGTTTTTGACAGAGAGAGAGATACAGAGACAGAGAGAAGGGGGAGGGCTCAGAACAGTCTCCATAGTTACACATCATTGGTTTTTCCACATAGTTTCATTCCACAGGTGGGCTCAGGGCTGCACAGGGCAGGAATTGGGCCAGGATCTCGCCCAGGTGAGAACTGAACTGAGGGCACTCCCCAGTTCAGCATATGGGTCCGCATGGGCTGGGGCCGGGGCCAGGATTTGATCCTCGGTCCCTGGGGCTGCAAAGTGAGCACTTAACCCGCCATCCAGGCTTCCCCTAATAATCTTTTCTTGTCTCTTGCTAGCTTCTGGTGGTGGCTGTCAATCCTGGGTATCCTTAAGTTGTGGCTACGTCACTCCAGTCTCTGCTTCTGTCATTACATGGTATTTCTCTCTCTACATGTCTACATGTCTGTGTCCAAATTTTTCTCTTCTCATAAGGATACCAGTCAGAGTGGATTAAGATTCACCCTAATGATGACATTTTGATTGGATTAAATATGCAAAGACACTTTTTTTTTTCAAATAAGTTCATATTCATAGGTAGAGGAGGTTAGGAAGTCAACATATCTTTTTAGGGGAACACAACTCAACCAGTAATAACAGTTATGAAATGTAACCAGAATCTTCATAACAAAGGGCTACTTTCAGAAGAAAGGACTTTTCCAGAGACTGATTCTAACTCAAGTAAAGGAACTCCTCCCACTCTAGCCCTTTGCAATTTGTCTCATTTAAGAGATGCAGTAATAAGATATACTCAACAGGGGTTGTGACTTTAAGACAGTGGATTAAAAATGCTGTAGCATTTTGAAACACAGTAGGGGATGGTAAAGGAAAAAAAAACCCAACAAAACTATACCACTAGAGAAATATCTGTGAATGTCACAGACCCTAAATGAGTGTATACTAAAAGACTGAGATTTTAGTCAGAAGATTATCAAATAGCCCACCACCACAATCATCACCACATACCTTATCACCACACCAATAGGACTCCAGTATAATAACAGTGGATTAAAACTTAAAACCTGAAAGACACAGACTCTCTCTTAAGAGCAGTACTTAAGGAAGCCCACCATCAAGAAAGGAGACAAAAACAAGGACACTAAAAGAATTTGAATCTTCTGGTACTTATAGATAAAGCAAACATTAAACACAGCCCAACTCCTAGCCAGATTAACATAAATCCTCACACTAAAGGCCTATTTATCTCAGTCTCTATTACCCAACAAAACATATCCAGCTTTTAGACCATGCCAAAAGGCAAGAAAAAACACAGTCTGAAGAGACAAATCATCCTCAGAACTGTCTTCAAATGACACAGATATTAAAACTATCATGTAAGAAATATAACTGTGATTAATATGTTAATAGCTCTAAAAAAAAGTAGACAACATGCAAGGGCAGATGGGTAATGTAAGTACAGAGACAAAAGCACTAAGAACCAAAAGGAATATCTAGAAATAAAAAAAAAACACTACCAGAAATGAAGAATGCCTTTGATGGCTCATTAGTAAACTTAACACTGCTCAAGAAACAGTGTACTTTAAGACAGGCAAATAGAAACTTTCTATTCTGATATTCAAAGAGAAGGAAGGAAGAAAGGGAAAATAATCAAGAACTGCGGGATACAATCTGGAATACCAGAGGAAAGGAGAGGATAGAAAAGGGTAAAAAAACCAAAGTGATGTAAGAACAACTAATTACTTATCAACATTAATGACAAGCACACTGAACTACAGGAGCAGAAACTTCTGAGAATCCCAAACAGGATAAATAATAAACAAATAAACATATATCCCAACAAACCTCTAAGCATATCACATTCAAATTCAGAAAACCAAGCAAAAGAAAAGGCTCTGAAATAAGCCAGGGTAGGTGGGAAACCTTCCTCTACCAAATAACAAGGATAAGAATTACAGCAGACCCTCTGTCTCTGTCTCTGTCTCTGTCTCTTTCCAAAACAATAAAACAAATCTTTACAATAAAAAGGGGTTGGGGGAGGAGCGCATGGAGCTGGGATGGCTCAGTAGGTTAAGTGCTCACTTTGTAGCCCCAGCAATCAACGATCGAATCCCAGCCCTGGCCTGTGCAGACTCATATGCTGAACTGGGATATGGCTCTCATGTGGGAAGCCCCCAGCCCAGTTCTTGTCCTGCACAGCCCCCACCCACTCTTGTGGAATGAAAACATGTCAAAAACTGATGATGCACAACTATAGAGACTGCTCCGGGCTCTCCCCCTTCTCCCTGTCTCTCTCTGTCTCTGTCAAAAGCAATAAAATAAATCTTTAAAAATATTACAGCAGAGTTGTCGTCAGCAACCATTCAAGCTAGAAGAGAGTGAAATGACATTTTTAGTGTTGAAAGGAAAATAGAATACAGAGCAAAACCACCAACCTAGAATTCTGAACCTGTAGAAATGTTGCTAGAAGTAACAATTTTCTCAGACAAACATCTGAGGAAATTCATGGCCAGGAACAAACAGTAGCCCAAGTTCTGCTCCCAATCTGGGACTAGAATTGGCAAACTAGTCCATCATGTAGTTTACAATGTTCTCATCTACACAAAGGGGATGGAACTTGAACACACCTGAGGTTCTTTATATATCTGACTGTGTGATACTCATATCATAACTTTGTATCCCGATCAAAAACCCTCAACAAAGTTAACTGAATTAAATTTCTTCTGAGATTTAAGACATGACTAAAGGCAACAAAAATGAGCAAGAACTGAAATAATCTGTCAAACCTATAGGTGATCAATTTTTTTAAAGGAGTTTTTGCCTTAATTTATGTAAGTTTTTGAGTTTGCATTTGGTTGAAGAAAGTTATACTATTTCAAAAGTTCAATCATGGTACACATGCCCTCTTGGTTTTTCTCAAAACTTGGGCTACCATAGCAGAGAAATCAGGAAAAAGAGTTATTTTCAAAGGAAGTCACACGAATATTGTTCTGGGAGTTTGTATTTTTTGTTATTTCTTTTACTAAATGTTTTCATTGTTTCTTTAGTGTCAAGGAGAAGGGGTTAAACCTGCTTCCAGTGAACATGCTGCAGATGTTCTCTACATACATAACTAATAGCAGTTGACATCATCAAGGGATCTGGCACAAATTTGACAAGCATTTCTATTTGAATCTCTGAAATCTCAAACAAAGGAACCATTTGTGAAGTTTACCTTGAAACACTCATTTCTTCACATAATAAAGTTAATGGCTGTCACAGATTCAGGGATATACCTCATTATACATTTCTGCTATCCCTCAGGAATAAAGCATTTATTCCTCTAGGTTCTGAGAGTGTTGGCAGCTAAGTGCTCCCAGCGCAGGGCCTTCTGTGACTACCTGTTGGGTAAAGAGAACTGCCTCACCCAAGTTTCTCATTCCTGCTGAATCTAAGGATCTCTCATCAAATGACTGTTCAAAAGGGGATTTATACATTTCTAGCCCATCACTCTAATATAGGGCACCTCTGAAGGGTTAATCCAGGTCTAAAGCTTCCTATAGGCCTGAGTGAAGTTTGCTGTGACTAGATACCCTTCAACTTCCCTTCTACCCAATCCTGCTTTCTTTGCTCCTCTACAAGTGTTGTTCCCAAGAGCACACCACAAATTAGATTTGTACTGTAAATATCTGTCTCAAAAAAACAAACAAACAAAAAATCGCCTCTTAGACTTTACATCATGGGGTAACTGACTTGTACAGAAGGCTCTAACTTGTTTATTTACATTGCTTTTGCTTTATCAGGGTTCTCCTTTAAGGAAGAAATGTTCCCAACGTCTCTATATTTAACTCCATCTTGCCCATTTCCTTTACACAGTACTTAATTTCTAGAAGCAGTATGACTCCTTAATGTCAGATAGTTTAAATTTACCACTTTAAAAGTACCTCAATTTTTACCATTTTGGTAGATGTATAATATTATTTCAGTAGTGTTTCACTATGCATTTATCTGATGACTAATGCTGTTGACTGTCTTTTCATATGTGTATTGTTTTTTTTTTAGATACTATCTTCTTGACATACCTGTTTCAATATTTTGCCCATTTTTCTATATGGTTTCTGTCTTTTTTCTTACTGAATTATAAGAGGTCTTTAATGTATTTTAGACGTAAGTCCTTTGTCAAATATATTTGAGATATTTTCTCCCATTTGTGAATAGCCTTCTCATTCTTCTGTTAGTGTCTTTAGAAGAATAATATTTTTTTAAATTTTAATATAGTTTTAATTATCAAAGTTCTAATGGGACTATAAATTGATACAAGTACTTTGGAAAATTCTTTGGCAAAATATTAAGATATACGGTACATAGATATATAGATATATAGATATATATATTTTTTAGGAATAAACGTAATTGAAATGCATCCATACATCCATAAAAGACGTGGAATAGAATGCTCAAATGGGCACTATTTGTAATCATCAAATACTGAAAACTAAAAATTCTTATTAGCAGACTGTGTAAATACATTGTGTTATAATCCTACAATAGAGTCTTATACACTGATGGAAAAGAATACTCAAAAATTATAAAACATCCACAAATATGGGTGATCTCACAGATCATTGAGTGAAAAAAGCCAGATACAAGAAGACATATGCAATATTCCTTTAAAGTATAGTACAAAAGCAGATAATATTTATCTTTGCTGTCAGGATAGTGGTTTTCCTTGGGGTAAGAGTGTAGTGACTAAAATAAAGAACAACGATACCTCTGGAACTCTGGCAATATTCTGTCTTGTTCTAAATGCTACATTTTATTATAGTCACTGAGTGTAGTTATGATACATAAACTGATCTGTATGCATGCACATTACATATAATAATACAATAATATATTTTATATAATACTATAGTAATATATTTCAAAAAGGTGCTTCTAAACACAGGACTTCATTTGAGCCTTATAACAACCTCTTTGAACCAGTGATTTGAAGACCATTATCACCGTAGAGGTGAAGAAAAATGGCATTATAAAAATTCAATTCAACTAATGTTTTTAAGTGCTTAATGTATCCCAGGAAGAGAGGACACATCAGATAGCAAGCAATAAACAGTCCTCATAGCTAAAAAAAAAAAAAAAAAAGGAATGAAATAACTTATGCCCAGAGCGTGTGGCTAAATGCGATCATAGAATTTTAGAAATATAAGGGACCTCAGGCACCATTGCCTGTCTCCTTGTGTAGATCAGTGTGAGGCCAAGAGCATGCACTTTTAGTGGCCCTGGTTTGGCTTGGAGTTCTAGTTTCAACATTAAATGACTGGGTGACCCTGGACAAGTTACTTAACCTCTGACTGCTTCCTTGACCTGAACTGCAACGTTTAGAATATCCACCTCAAAGCATGGCTCTGAGGGTAAATTGTAAAGATCTCAGAGCCATCCTAGCATACCACCCAGCAACTCGTAGTTACAAGATGAGTGATATCCCTTCCCTTCAGGGGATTTGAGGGGAGTGGCTCAAAGTCCAGCACTCCTAGTAACGTGTGTTCTGCTTCTCTAAATGTGTGCAAACAAGACATGAAGTGTTAGGGACTCTGGGGGTATGAGGGACATGCCACACCAGCCCTGTCCTCTTTCCGGGGACTCTTGCTGTGTTTCATGACCTGTGGGTGTGGTGGCCCTCTGGCCCAGCAGGGAGGCGGAAGCTTTCCTGGTGTTGACGCACAATTCCGAGAGTACAGCTGCGTACTCTTTCTGGGAGGAAAGCAGATTGAGCAGTCTGGAAAGCGCACATTTGGGGTGGCTGAGGAGGAGAATGAGCTTAGGAGAGCAAAGACCACCATCTCACGTGTGTAATGCAGTTTCAGGAATGCGTCCAAATTCAAATTAGTGGCTGTCCTCATCATGCTCTTTAGCCCTCTGAGCCCAGGCAGCTGTCACTATGACTGACGGGTGACAATCTGACCTTTGCTGATGCTGTCTTTCCTTCTTGTCTTTCACCCACAGCTGTCCCTGTTCCATATACACACTGATGACATATAGGGCCATGGAACTGCTTCAGGGGAAATCATTCCTCACGGTCCTTGTTCTAGGATGATCTCCCCTTTGTTCAGGAGTTTGGTAGAAACTCTCAGTCCAGTAAAACACTGCCTGCCTCTCTGCAAGAGGCCCACCCTGCCCTAGCCTTTCTCCTTGTGCTTTCAAAAGAGGGCCAGATTCCTTCAGAGTATATTTCCCAACAATGAGGAAGCCCCCTTATATCTTATAAAACACCTTTGTAGCTAGTTCTTTATTTGCTCCTCATGGCCACCTCTGTGGTAAGCAATTGAGAGTAGTATTTTCTTTTTACTGGTGAAGGAAATG
This sequence comes from Craseonycteris thonglongyai, assembly GCA_004027555.1. Classification (NCBI taxonomy): domain Eukaryota; kingdom Metazoa; phylum Chordata; class Mammalia; order Chiroptera; family Craseonycteridae; genus Craseonycteris; species Craseonycteris thonglongyai. The sequence continues at coordinate 8,335 of PVKE010016504.1, read as the reverse complement.
AGGTTCAGAATGGTCTCCTGAATTACCCAAGGTTACATGGTAAAGGAGGTGGCTGTCAGAATTAGAACTTGAATCTACTGAAAATCAGACCATTATTTTTCACTAAGCTGCCCCTTGGACTCTATAGATATATTTCTACAGCTTCTACTGTCTAGCAATCTGTTCTTTTCTAATTTATATTTGTGCCAGAGAGGCTATCAGCAAAAAGAACACTCTCTTATACCTCACCATATTCCATAAAATTGAGGAAGGAGAGCGTATGAATAAAATGAACAATCTGAGGTAGTTTTGATGTTTAGTACGCATATCACCTCTAGGAAGCCATAAGATTACCACCCTCCTTTCTGTAGGTTCTCATAGTACCCGATGCACAGAGTTTTGCTGCATTTAAATTATCTAGTTATACATTAGGTATAAGATCTTTGGGTTCAGGAATCATATCTTACTCATCCTTGTCTTTTCTGGTACATGAACATGGTAAATAGAAATGATTGGATGGCTGACTGAATGTAAAATAGTGTAGTCAATGGTATTGAGAGTCAAAGCTATCTAAAGGTAATATACTTTGGCCTTCATTTTATTGGGGAGGATACTGAAACTTAGAGAGTGAAGAGACATAGTAAAGGTTAGAAAGAGTAAGAGGGAGGAATAGGACCACTTTTTCAAAGGCTTGCCTATGCTGTTCAATTCTGGGTCTCTCTGGCAAAGCTCAAGTTATCTACCCTTTTAAATCACCCTGTTCTATTATACCTGAAGAAAATAAAAGATACCCTCATCTGCATTGCTGGAGAAGGCTCTCCCTCTAGAAGTATTCCCGAGCATTTCTTGGAAATATTTACATGCTGTAGGTATCAAGCTGGTGGCTAATACCAGCTCTTTCGTTTACCTTTGCAATCTCATAGCCACTTTGATGTACTACTTGTCCTGTCCCTTATTGATTTCTCTAATCATGACGTACCTCTTCTGCCATTCCCCAAGCATTGAACATGAGGCTCAAAAATATTTACCAAAGACATGAAGATAGCAACAGGGAGTTTCAAAACCTGGGTGGAAAATGGAATATTGGGTATTAGACAGCAACTCTTCCTGAAGCACGCCTACCAAGTCACACAAAAGGCTGCCATGGCTGCCTGCGTTCATCTTCAGCTCTCAGCCTTCTGCCACATGGCTAGGACCTACTACTCAGAGTAGTTTCTATAAGATCTTATTTTGAGTACCAGTCACCCACAATCTGGTCTTTAGTCTGTCAAGAGGAAATATAAAAGAAACATTTAATGTAGTAAGAAAAACATTTTGAGAGATATATCTCACCCCCGACTTTCGTGCTTTACTAAGCAAACTCTGTCAGGGCAGATCTGAGAAATTTGAAATCATGCCACCTCTGCAGTATTTATAACCCAAAGATCAAAAAGTCAGTACTTATGTGTATAACAAGAACAGTCCAAAGAATGAACCATCCCAGAAGAGAGAGTGGTGTGGCTCAAAAAATCTTACTTGTTTATTGAGCCACAGGGAGAAAAATTTACGGTGAGCTTAGAATACAAGCAAGTATTCTGTCCTGGTTTCTATCAATTGAACATTTCGATGTCCAGCCCCACAGCACTTTCCCTATAACTTGGGAGATATCTGCTCAGGTAGAGATAGACAGTGGCAAATATTTGGGATCCATGTGTATTATTAACAATAATTAACGTTTATTGAGTGGGCACTGTATGCCAGGGACTGTGCTTAGCAATTTACATACATTCTCTTATTTAATCCTTCCAAAATCCTATGAAAAGGCACAATGATGCATGCTGGGTGTGGTTCAGGGTGCGGCTGGTTTGGTGCCCACATCTTCCCATTCATCCTTTCTCTTATTCAGAGTTCCCAGCCAAAGAACATACTCACCAAGGATTCAGCAGCCAAATGGGAAAGAAAGTGCTGATTTTATTAATGTCTTGGAAATCCCACAAAGAAAAACTCTTATGTAATAAGATTGAAGAACACAGCTTAGGCCTGAGGCTTAGGAGAAGCACACGCAGTGTCTACTCACTCAGCACTCCGCCTAAATAGAGGCTAGAATAAAGCCCCGAGTGTAGACAGCCTCCTGAAGGGATGCTGAGGGTCATGAAATCTGCCTTGAAGACACAGCCATTCTGCCCAATTACCTTCTCATATTCTGACCAACTAGTTAACAATTCCTGCTCCCTAGGAAGGATCCAATGAGGTCAGACAGAGGACTGTGATATAAGGGAGGAAGTAGAGCGACTTCACTGTGGGTGAAGACAAATTAGTGAACACAGAGAATAGATGCCCTTATATGTGTCCCCTTTCCTTGTTTTACAGAGGAGAGAACCACAGCTTAATGAGGCAAAATATCTTGCCTACTACCAAGTGGCTAGAAAGCATCTTCAAAAGCAGGCTCTTTGGCTCCAAACTCCTAACTCTTAACAAATACCTAATAATACTACTGTTACTGATTAACTCTTGCTATCTCTAGTATATAGGAACTAAGTCTTTTCAGAGTTCTCCATCATTATTTTAGGAACATCCAAGGACTAGCTCTCATTTCTCTCATTTGTGTTTATGAACTTAGCTTCCTTTTATCAAAGTACACCTGTCACTACATTTCTTTCCTGCTCTAGCATTGTTGATGGTGCTACTACCTGTAAAGCTGCTACTATATCCTTTTTCACTGTCTCTGGAAACCTATTGGGTTTTCTTGGGATCCACTTTTCACTCTGTCATCACCTATACACCACAGGTCTCAAACAGCCCAAGAGTCTGGAGTACTCTTGCATTAAATTAATGTTGGCTTCTGTGCAGAAGTAGAGGGAGTACCCCTCTTACCATTTCTTTGGCATGGGCTCACAAGAAGTACCACAGTGTCTCTGAGAGTTTTAGAAAAATCTGTTTCTTTGGTACCTGTCAGCACAGTCAGACACTGCGTGTTGAAGAGTTCAAGGTGACCACAACCAAGGCAGTGTGCTCGTCAGCACCCTTTTCCGTCTGGTGTCTGACATTTTGAATCAACTACACTTGTTATTTACTTCTAGTGCTGACCCCCAAGATTCCAAAATTTTATGAGACACATCTGAATCTCAAGAACAGACCAGCTTTCATTTCACTGAGCAAGCTTATTAAATATTGAAAACATTTAAAATAATTTTTAAAGCTATGTGATTCTTATTATAATTATGAAAAAAAAAAGAGGAAAATAAATGTAAAGGGACCATATATCGACCACATAAGTGTTACTAATTTGTCCTTACATTGTGCCATGAAAGTGTGTAAAAGGCAGCCATGGGCAACTCACATCTCTCGTGTATTTGCTGAGGATTGGATTCCTAATTAACAGAGTTTTCTACTGCCCAATTCTTTGTAGTCTCTACCACTGGGCTCTGTCCTGTGTCTTTATAATGATGACTTCCTCGGGGTGCCTCACCAGCTAGATACACACATCCCCCAAATACAGCTCTCACCTCTGTCATCAGCCATTTTTCTGAATTACAAACTTTTTCTATTAGTTTGACTGCATGAAATGGACTCAACTCACAGCCCTCAAATTGGAAAAAGAATGTTATATACTCCTGATGTTTATGCTCAAGTTTGTATCTATTTGCTGATCCAAAAACAAGCACAGAAAACAAAATTCACAACCTAGATTTCTAGTATATCAAATCACCATTACTGAGAAAAGAAAAAGGTTATTTAATAATTTCTTACAATCCTCTTGCAAGCTCTTGCCAATGTATTGGTGACAGTGGGAAGTTAGAGTTGGATAAGATACAGGACTTTCAAGATTATTAATAGGGACACATACATGTACTGAATTCTGTTCAAAATCACTTATATGAGCATGTAAATGCACCAATAACACAAATACCTAAAATTGAAAACAGTATTATATAAAAGCCATTAAAAGCTATAAGCAAGTTGCTTATTCCAGCTGAGGCAATTGGGAAGGATCTGGGAAATTTTGATTACGTGACTAGTGGGAAATTATATCATTCAAAGAATTAGAATTATTCTTGTAAGGACTCAAATCCTTGCAAGTGGGGAAGTTGAATTTGCTGTTTAATTTTCCCTAAATGTAGAATTTGTTTAGAGAAAAAAAGAGTATAAATATAGACACTCACTCAGAAAATAGAAATGGTGAGATTGCTGGCTGATGTCAAAAATTTCCAACTCCATTTCATAGGCACTGAAGAATCTTTTAAGGATTTTGATCTGGGGAGTCTTGTAATTAGAAAGTGAGAAAAAATGATTTTTTTTTTTTTCAAGATTTATTTTATTGTTTGAGGGAAAGCAAGAGAGAGAAAGTAGGGTAGGGCCCAGAGCAGTCTCCATAGTCGTACATCATTAACTGTGACATAGTTTCATCCCACATAGGTGGATGTGGGGCCTCATGTGTTGGGAACCAAACTGGGACCTCCCATATGGGAGGCAAAAACACCCGCAGCCAACTTGTTGGTTACCAGTTGCAAAGCAGCTCAGCACATGGATTTGCATACTAGGTCAAGGCCGGGACTAGGTCCCCAGAGCTCGCAGTTGCAAGGCAAGTACTCAACCTGCTGAGCTATCCTGGTGTTCCCCTATTCTTTAGAACCTATTAGCAGTGTGAAAAATAGAATTGGAGACCAACAAGGAAAGAGGCGAGACAAGCAAGGTAGTTGGAATTTTCTTTCTTTGAACAACCTAGAGGCCATGTAGGCATATTAAAAAAACAAAACAAAAGACAATCCTTGTGGGGAAAGACTTTGTAATAAATAACATCAATCTCTTGTTTTCTTCTTATAAAGTCCATTTTATGTCATGGTAGAAATTCAGAAAAGTACTTAAAAAAATTAATCTATAACTCTCTAGTTAGGAAAACAGTAGTTTATATTTTTGTCTAATTTTTTTCTATGTAATTAAATTTTAGGAGATTGAGATTAAAGCACACATTTAATAGTGTGCTTTTTAACTTAATGTCATAAGCATTTTCTGTACATGTTAGTTATTGTCTTAATCATCTCAGAAAAATGAGAGAAAACCGACTAGACAGTTTTTCTTAAGTGATTATACATATTAATTATGCTTTAAAGAATTGAAAGATATAAAGGCACAAAGGAGAAAACAAGATTCAGTTATAATGACACCATTTAGGACTAAGTATCAGTGAGAGTTCTTCATGTATTTTAAGGAAAAAAAAACAACTTTAAAAATTGAGACAATACTGTGTAAAATGGCTTAGAACAGTTTTCATGTGATAAAAATCATTTAGAAGTGTTTTAAGTATTACATAATATTACATCATATAGATTATCCTCATTTATTCATCTATGACAATAACTGTAATAATTTATTCATGATTCACAGCCAAAACTACACTCAAAGGCAGACTATTTCTAATGCATGATTATAAATCAAGAAAGTAACCAAGCATAAAAGATAAGAGGTTAGAAAGACATCAATAAAATTAACTTGAAAAAGTAGCAAGAAGAATTAACTGAAGATAAAATCAAATACCAATGGATTGGGAAACAGAAAAAGAATCACCTAAGTAAGTAGAGCAGGTAACACCGCTCTTTGAAACTACCAACTTTTGGTCTTCAGTCTTGGATGGTGTAGATTGTCCTTCCAGCTCTACTGACAACAGTCTTGGAGGAACATTTCAGCCAGGCCTGATTCCTGACTCCCCTTCCTCCACTCCATTTTCAGTGATTCTTTTTTAAATAATCCATAAATATGCAATTTATTTGAGAGAAAATAAATATAATAAACCATTGCACAATTAGGATGTTGTTATTTCAACTTAAAGATGGTTAACCTAAATTAAATACATCTTGGATAAGTCAGATCTCACATATATGAAAGATATATCTCAAAATCTCAAGAATACACTTCAATATTACAGGCCCTTGCGTATGCTTTAAGTTTGGGAAATGGTCTTAAGCTTCTTTCCTAGACTACTTTTGTGAGGAGCAAAGAAAACAGGATCATCCTATTTCACAGAGGAGGCAGCTGAAAGAGTAGCTTAGTCAAGGCGTCATAACACGAGTCCATTGTCAAACTCCTGCTTTCATATTGTTTCTCCACCACTTACTGCCCCATGGACTTAGTTGAGCTAATCTCTCTGCACCTGTTTCTTCAACTGTAACATGAAACATTGAGGCTGCTATGCTTCCAAAATACAGAGTTAGGAAGAAAGTACCATTGTAAAAAACATTCACCAGCAACCACTTTTAATGATTTTATTACCCAAGTAGTTCATCTTTTCATCATACCCTGTTTTTTTGTTGTTTTTTTTTTTGCTGTTATGTTTGAAATCTTTATAAGCCTTGCCTGCTGAATTTATAACACTAGGTCTGGAAAGGACACCAAGAACCAGCAGAGTACAAAAGCAGGGCCATGAAGATGAGCCAGTGGTACAATGTTTCTTCTTATTGTTTACAACTTTACTATATTTCTCCACAAACTGACTTAAATCTTTTTCATTGAGGTAACACTTTCAGATTAGGAATTTTAGTATTATTATTATTTTCTATGAGGAAAGCGCAGTCATGCCTAACTCTTTCTTATGTTTACCTGCAACCAAATCTATTTGTTTTTCAGTCACTCATTCAGTAAACGTAAATACATGTTGACTAGCCACTTCATAACGCATTATAAGACACAGAAAGAAATAAGACATAGTTTCTGCCCTTGGGACTTTCATGTTTTATAAGCGAGGTAGTACAAAGCACAGAAAAATAATAGATATGGCTATTCAGAGAAAGGTTTCATTTGAGTTAAAGCTGGGATGCTTCTTTGGGAAAGACAATTGTGCTGTACCTTAGAGAATGTACGAGTAGCATTGTAGGAGTTGTATGGGATGGGGGAGGGCATTCCAGCCTTGAACGCTTTGTTCCATTATTGTAGGTGATGGCGGTATTTTAGATTCATGTAAAAACCTGTAACATGATACAACTTGTGTTTTAGGAATGTTATTTTGGCCCCAAAGTTTCAATGAAGAGGCAGGAAAATTATGGTGGCAGCAGTTTCCTCTCCACTTAGGAAAGAGACGGGAAGGCCTAGAGAGGAGTGACATTGTGGAGGGGACATGAGGCTTGTGAGCCTCTGTGTGTTTAACAAATGCTACCAAAAGAAAGCTTTCTCTTTCACTTGTGTCATTTCAGAAATGTGAAACACAGTTTGCTGGCATTTGTTCGCCTGTATTTACCTTCTCTAAAATAGTCCGCCAGTTCGGTGCAAATGATATCTTTTGGCATGTTAGATTGCTGACATTATTTTTTTTCTCTCTGTGGGTAAATAGGCCTATCTGACTAAAACTGGAAAGTCTTGTTGCATGCCTACAATAATGCTTTCCACAAAAGCCTTAGACTAGGCCATGTGCTTGTATGGTTGTAATTGTTGTGATATACCAAAAATGTGACACTCACTCTAGAGCAGGGGTGGCCAACTTTTCTGTATATAAGATCTACTTTTTATCTTAAAAGTGTGTCGCGATCGACTTGTTGTCATAGGTGTAGTCTAAGGGGGAAGATGGGGTGAAATGCATACTATGTTTATACACTGTGTTTCAGTATAAGGTGCATTCCAGCGAGGTGTGGGTAGATAAGTAAAATATATGTTCAAAACTATTTTTTTTAAATCACTTATTAAGTTTTCGAGATATAGACTCATGAAGAAAATAAATTTACAGACCCAACTTTTGATAGCAGCATTCCGTACATGCAGTACCTAAAAAATTCAATTTTCCGACACTTTTTCAAGATAGATTTTTACTAACTTAAAATGCAATTCAATTTTTTTATCAACTGCAATGTATAAGTTGTACTATTTGTTTGTAAATATGAAAAAGTTGTTATAAAAATGCACAGTATGGCTGATAATTTGATTTCAATATTTCACTTTTGTGGGTTTTTTTGGGTCAGGAAAATTTATCATGAAAGAATAATATGACTTACTTTTTGCTAATCTATCAATAGCTCGCTGAGTACACCTCGTACTGAAATATAGATATATGGCTTATCTACCTACGTAAAGAACAACAACAATAATTATTTAAAGGGCCAAAAAACTCACGTCCAGGGGAATTAAAAGAACATGGATAATTATTAACAATATTTATTAATTCAAAGTAGCTACAGATAAAGTCAGATTTAGAACTTACTTTGTTGCCTTAACATTAATGGGAAGACTGAGTTTGCATGTCTCTAACCAAGAAATCATAATTAGGTGTATATCCTGACAAAGATAATAATAATGAGTCTTCAGTATGGGAATCAGTCAGGACAGAACGTTGTTTAGTCTTCGTTAGCTTCAAGTATGAAAATGCCGATTCGCATAGGTATGTAGATCCGAAACA
>PVKE010016503.1:0-31933 GCA_004027555.1 Craseonycteris thonglongyai | reverse complement strand
GCGCTGCAAAGTGAGCGCTTAACCCACTGAGCTATCCCGGCTTCCCCCACTTAAGTTTTATATAGTAGGCATGTGTTGAATTTTAAACTCAAAGAAAAATATGACTTGGTGTTTTTATAAGTCTTACTAAAGAATAATCAAAAAGTGGTAAACCATCTAAGCTAATACATAAAAAGCACTTGTTTAGCTTTAAGACAGAATATGGCCTCCTAAGAAATACTATTAATTTCCAACACATACAAAGCCTTAAAAAGATTCAAGTGATTGATCTTAAACAAGACTATTTTTTTTATAACTCTATTGCAGAAAATTCCCATTAAGACAGATGTATGTTTTTCACTAGTCATAGTAATTAAAATTTAATGACTGACGTCAAGGAGCTTACCTCCTGTTTTCTTATAGAAACTTTAAGGTTTCAGATTTTAAGTTGGTTTTTAATCCATTTTTTTAATAGTTATTTTATTGTATTGAGAGAAGATGAGAAAAGAGAGAAAGAGAGAACACCATATGATTGCACTCATATGTGGAATCTAAAAAACAAACACAATTCACAGATACAAAGAACAGATCAGTGGTCACTAGAGGGGGAAGGCATTACAGGTAGGCAAACAGGCAAAGGGGCCAATTGTATGGTGATAGATAATACCTAGACTTTTGAGGTGATCACTCTATAGTACATATAGATGTCAAGTTACAATGTTGTACACCTGAAACTAATATAACAAAAAAATTTAAAAGGGGAGTGGAGAAGGAGGAAGGGGCATCATGATGATGGATGGAGAAGAGACTTTGGGCGGTGAGCACACGATGCAATACATAGACAATGTACCGGTAATGTAGAATTGTACACCTGGAACCTATGTAATTTTTACCAACCAATGTCACCCTAATAAACTTAAGAATTAAAAATAATTTAGTAAAATTTCATTGGTACTGTTTTTAATAAGACAATTTCTAAAGATCTGCCAGCTTATTCATAGAAGCAAGCCAAATCACTAAAACCATAAGAAAAAAAAAATCAAGCAAATAAGAACTATTCCAAAGTTTTTATTTTCAAGGAATAAAAATGTTCTTAAAAGAGGAATAGAAAAATCAATATTCAGCTCAAACTGCCTGCAGATAATTTACAAAGGCCCCCAACACTTCACAATCACTTGCTTGGACACAAGGCTTTACAGAAGAAAATAAAATGTTTTAGGCAATAAAAAGTACGGTAAAGAAAAATTTACCTAGTCTAAAGCTAACTAGGCAGTGATGGTAAATTATCTTCTACTTAAAGAAACAAGTGTCTTGTTTACTGCAGTTCTACTCTATCTGGGGCTTTTTCTTGTTGGTGAGCAAGTGGGTAGCAAATCGTATCTTTAATGCACATGCAGCTAAATCATCCTTTCATCTTGTGAAAATGACTCATGAGGCCTTATCTGTATTTTAAAGTTTGCTTATAGCAAGTAGTAGGTTCAATATCTACATCTAAAGCTGCTTAATTCTGCAACATTTCCCTAACCGATTAATACGATGTTATTTGATTCTTCAGTGAATCCCGAGTAGTTTATTTTTCTCAATAAAAGGGATTCATATCGATCAGCCAGGAAAAACATTATTAAAAGGAAAATCAATTTGAAAGTTATATTAGATGTGAGAAGACCATTTTCAAACCCCCTGTCACTCATGATTGTGCAACTAAAGAACACCAGTGTTGATTAGGCTCAAAATATCACCATTTGGCCAAGATTCATTAACTCTCTACTTGATGCACAGTCTGTGTGCCTTCAAGTCTATTTTTGAGAGTAGATACTATTCTGAAAAGTTGTAAAACTATGATAAGAGATAGGTTAATTTGCCCTTAATCTAAATAATAGTAACTGCAGATCAACAGAATTCCAAGAAAAGAAATGGAGAGTAAAGAAGGATGGATCATTACATTTATGTCAGAAATTAAAATTTATAAAAGTGGCATTAGGCAGGATTTTTTTAGAAGCTGTGTTCCTTTTCTTTTTTTAAGATTCATTTTATTGTTTTCGTCAGAGACAGAGATAGAAACAGAGAGAAGGGGAAGGGCCCAGAGCAGTCTTCATAGTTGTACATCATCAGTTTTCAACATGGATTTGTTTCACATAGGTGGGCAGGGGCCATGCAGGACAGGAACTGGGCTGGGGGCCTCCGGTATAGGAGGCTTGCCCCCTTGAGCCAGGGGCGAAACCAGGGGGTGAGTATTGAACTGGGGGCCTCCTGCATGGGAAGCACACCCCAGTTCAGCATATGGGTCTCCACGGGCCAGGGTCAGGATTCGATCCTCGGTCCCTGGAACTACAAAGTGAGCACTTAACCCACTGAGCCATCCCGGTCTTCCCTGTGTTCCTTTTCTGTTACTACTCTATCTGCTACACAGACTCCCCACAACCTGGACTACATCTTCTTGCTTCTATTAAAGAGTTAACTAACATGATAAATGTTAAGCCTAGATGAGTTAAGGGTTACTATAGATATGTTTTTATTATACTCTGGCAATAGAATAATCCTTTGGGGAGCAACAGGTTAAAAATCCCCCTGGGTAAGTAGTAACTAATTAATTATGCTTGCACTAAACAATGTTTGGATAATTTTTCTTTGTCCCTTGACATAAAGTTAATAAGTAACCCAGAAATGAGAAATAGATTAATAGTTGGTTAAATTCCACTCAGGTACTTGGTATTAGCTCCTGAAATTTAGCTATTTATAAACTGCATGCACTGTAAAGGTATGTAATATGTAGAGTTCATTTATCTTTGGTGAAGTGAGATTGAGGCAGTGAATCATTGAAGCCAAAGATTTAACTAAGAGAAAGATAATGGCATGTTCCTTTTTCCCTAAAAATCAACATCATCAGTTAAAGAAGGATTATTTGGTCCTGGAAACACACATTTAAAGTGATAACAATAAACAAATTTATTACTCTGATGTTTTGAAGAGAAATTGCCTCAACAATAGTGCCTCCACAAAAAAAATGCATATTTGTCACGCTCAAGTTACCCATTAAACAGCTATTAATCTTCCCTTCTTTCATGTCTATATTTAACATCTCCATCTCAACTAGGTCTCATCTATACCCCACAGTCTCTCCCACTAAAAAAATAAATAAATAACCTCCCCCAATTCAACAATCGCGCCAGAAACTTTTTTATTCTCCTCTTTTCAGATTTTTGAAGTTTGCAAAAATGTGCCTATTCCCAGGCTATTTCTTGTTTAATCCATTCCAATGGACTTGGCTTCTAATATTTCATAAAAATAAGGTTTAGTAACTACACTGTCACTAAACCAAAATATATTGAAGTTCTTCTCCTTATCCTTCAGCAGCATTTTATGGTATGACCACTACCCTCTCTTCTCTTAAATTTCATCATTCAATATGCTTGTGGGTTTTTTCCTCCCAACTACAGATCTACTTCACCTTTCTCCATCTAGCCATAAAATCTTGCCTCACTTTGTTTTCTCTTCTCACTTTACATTATCTCTGTAGCCAATTTAATCTGTGTCCATGGCTTAAATTATTGTAATTATATGTATGCACACAGGCATGTGCACACATTCCAGTGTGAGTGTGCATGCCCATGTATGTGGACACATGTGCATGTATGTCATTATCTATTATTTAATTTTTCATATTATCTCCTCAGGGTATTATAGTACATGCCAGAACTGTATCAGTATTCCCAAATAAAATATTTTGTTCCTATTAGACTACTTATGACATTATATTATCTTTGACTTTTAATGTAAGCTCTTTGATGGGAAGTATTATGACTTGTAAACCCGGCCCACAAGAAAAAAAGGTGTGTGGTGATCATTCAATACTTATTTGTAGCATGAATGAATTGAACAAATTAAAAACAGTCATGACACAACCAGGCTTCTGTTCAAATGTTTCAGGTGACTGATCTCTTATTCTATGATTATTCGTGTATTTTTGCTACACAATAAATGAAGCTTATGTTCCTGAAGATTATGCACCACAATAGCTATAAGAATAATTGAAACACTGAGAGATATCTGAATCAAGATTTCTCCTGCATATTCAGGTTGGCTATAAGCAATATATTTTTTCCACATAGTCCTGAGATACAAACGCTCTTTTAGAAGACATCCCATTCAGTCCCCTATTCTTCCCCAGAGCAGTGTGTGACAACTCAGTGATTATCTTAGTACTGGTAATTACCAGTTTTTGTTCTAGCAGAAAATTCTAAGGGAAATTTTCAGAACTATAAAATTTGCAGCCAATATCTTCATATCTAGGTAGAGTGAGCTCAGGATGAGGAAAACAGAAATATTTGTTTTACCCAACAGCTTCCCAATTATCTAATCACTTAATATAATGGGTCAAATAATATTTGGAAAAAAAATAAATTTTAAGAAATTTGAAATGGAAAACAGAAGTTTGAATTTATATCTTAAAGGACATCCTATGTGTTTCCCAACTACCTAAATTTGTGATAACCATCCAGCCTTCTATTTTCTGGGCTACCGGTATGTTGACAAAATAAATGTGGTTTTAATATTTGAACACAAATCTATATATAATCCATCTGGAGTTGATTTTGGTTTATGTCAGAAAAAAAAAAGAACCAACGTTAATCCTACTCCAAATTGTTAGCCAATTGTTCCCACACATTTTTGTGAATAATTCATTTCTCTCCACTACTTTGAAATGCCACTTTTATTATATACTAAATTAGTTCATTGAATAAGGTGTATCACTACTCTTTCTATGTTATTCCACTGATCTTCCTATTCTAGTATTAGAAAAACAATTCAAATGGCATCCATTATTGCCCCAAAAGCCGACTTCTCTGATTTAGTAATCTCATTTACCCAGTCTGTGATCAGTATGTCACACTCTTCCTCCTCAATATCAAATGCACCTTCCCTAGCACATTCACAACATGTACCGGTATATGCCACTTTAGAGGAACCACCTCACCTTTTCTTCACAAAGTCTGTTTCCACACTTGACTTCAAGGAAGATGCCTTGGAAATGAGGAAAGACAGTGGTATGTATCAACAGATAGAGTCTAGAAATGCCAATGTAGACATCAAAAGATGTTGCCAGAGAATATCAAGAACAATAGAAGAAAGGAGAAAATTCTGGAGAGCATGTGAATGGAGGGTGGTAGGGTAGGTAACATCATAGAAACTGAGAGAAGGATTTTTAAAAAAGAGAAAGATTTTTAATTCTGATTTGGCCTATTGTATTATGTTTGTCAACAAGTGGCCATTCTGTTATAAACAGAAGATTCAGTAATTATTTCCAGTTCAGACAGAATCATTTACTGTCAAATGCTACTTTTCGTTAAGGGAGAATGACTGATTTTTAAAAAGATTCCTGGACTCAACAATCAAGGTTGATTTGTGGTAAGTTTTAAATCAATTCCATTGGAGAGACTTCAGCAAAGCATTAGATATAAGAGATACTGAAAATGAGGAAGCTTAGGTCCTCAGATAAGGATTTGGATGGATAGCTAGTCAAATCACTTTTTAGCACATGGAAAAACACCTTTTCAGTATAGTCTAGATAGGTAGGACTGAGTGTTTCTAAACTTCACTTGAGGATTCTGATGAATATGCAAGTATAGAACTAATGGAAAGAAAGATATTTAAGAGGCCATTCAACTTGCCTTTATTCCAGTTCTTAAGCTAAAGGAGACAAAAAATGAAATAATAATAAGTTAGTCAGGCTCAGTTAACTAGAGTTTAAAAAACCTACAGAAAATAGTGTCCTATAATGTTTCTGGACACATACACCTTTATTACATATCATGGAAATTAGGTTACTAAGAATAAAGTATATATATACATATATATCTATATATCTTTAAAAAAGCAATTCTCCCTGAAAGAAGTGAAAAAACAGCTCAGATTAAACAAACAAACAAACAAACTTTTAAATAGTTTTAAATGGCTTCCATGGTCTTGGGAAAACAGAAAAGCAAGAACAGACTAGCTCACTCTCTGACATCTAGGAAATTCATTATTGCCCACACAGGTGGCTACTTGGCTACAGGTAATTACTATATATGTTAAAGGACAACAAGTTCAAAATTATAAAGACATTCAACTATCACAACCATTTTTCTTTCATGATACACAATGAGAAGTAAAAAGTTGTTCAATAACTACATGTATTTTGCACACCTTTTCTAAATATATGGAAAACCTAGATACAAATAATCCAAATATGTTTGGGTTTTTAATTTGCAAGAAAAAAAACCCTAACTTTCCATAAGTAACCTTAGCTAAAACATGTATGTATTTATAGTAACAGTTTTTTATTCTTTTATTACATAATAATACATTAAAGGGCAGCCTCTTCAGCAAGTGCTTGTTACAAAAGTTGCTTTACTACTTACTGCATGAAATATATACGTAATATTTTGTATCATAAAAAATTACCTGAAAAAAATTACCTAACTATGCTGAACAATACCATATCTATGATTATAAATTTTAAGAACAGTGAGAGCCTCAGAACAAAGGCAATTATAAGATATGTCACTAGGAACTATTATTTCATTATAACCAAGTAAGTGCCTAAAAACTGAACAGCTATTTACTAATAAAAATATTTCTTTTTTAAAGTTGACTAGACTGGTAATTCTTCCATCTTCACTGTGTTTTTCAAAAAGGCTAACTTGAAGCTAGACTGTATATAAAATGAAAATAAATGATAACTCAGATCATACCTATCTCCCAAAAGAACTTCTGATAAAAAGTTATAATCTAGACTACTCTGGGGAAGCCGGGATGGCTCAGTGGGTTAAGCACTCACTTTGCAGCGCCAGGGACTGAGGATCGAATCCCGGCCCCGGCCCGTGCGGAACCATATGCTGAACTGGGAGCTCCCCTAGTTCAGTTCTCTCTCTGTCTCTGTATCTCTCTCTCTCTCTCTCTCTCTCTGTCAAAATAAATAAATAATAAAAAATATATATATATTAAATCTAGACTACTCTGATCTCACCTCACCCCTACCTGAATTCCTGGGGAGGAGTAAACATGCAAGTAAAATAATGAATTACCAATATATAATTAACTTTAAATGATAAGAAGAACAAGAAAAATACTCTGTAATTTAAATCACTCCAACAAAATCGCTATATAAATTTGTTTTTTGTTTGTTTGTTTGTTTGTTATTCAGCAGGATAGTTCAACTCCCCAGAAGATAATGGGAAGTTTTAGTGATAAGCCTGGTTGTGTGATTTTTAGAAAACTTGTATTTTCTTAGAAAGTTCCTCATGTGAGTAATAAAAACAACCACCACCTTAGTATTTAACACTAAAATTCTTTTTTGTTGTTAAATTTATTGGGGTGGCATTAATTGATATCAATTACATTTTTTCCAGGTGTACAATTCTACATTACCGTATTTTCCGGCGTATAAGACGACCGGGCATATAAGACGACCCCCTAATTTTACAGTAAAACATAGGTTTAGGCCTATATTCGCTGTATAAGACTACCCCCCACTTCTGAGGCTGTAGTCTTATACAACAAATATAGGCCTAAACCTATGTTTTAACTGTAAAATTAGGGGGTCGTCTTATACGCCCGGTCGTCTTATACGCCGGAAAATACTACATTGTCTATACATCACATTATGTGCTCACCACCCAGAATCAGCTCACTTTCCATCACTGTATGTTTGACTGAAATTCTTAATACATGTCAATCATTTACCCTGAGTACCTACATCTATTGTCTCACTTGTTTTGTATCAGTTAAGATATTTTATTAAAAATAAGATGCACACAGTTTGAGTTTTAGCCTTAAAATAAAACTCTATTTTTCACATATCTTGTTATTTCAAAGGGTTTACTTATTGCAAGTTAACATGATTAACAAATAATTCCATCAGGTATAAAAAATATTCTAAAAAAATATTTCATCTAATAAATAAATTAACTAACAACATGACAGGACTTACATTTAACAACTGTTGCCATCTCTTTTCCCACGGAGAATCACAATGTTAGAAGGAAAAGCTGACACAAATGGAGACACAGACTCAAAATGTGTCATAAAGTCTCCTGGATGGTGACAGCTCATTTTTATTTCCAACACAAGTGAACTTTCATTCTCTCTCTCGCCTCTGTAACTGACATAATCTCAAATTTTCACCTCATCTCTTTGAGAAAAACACATCAAATTTCTTTCTTGATTCTCCAAGGGATATAATTCGTCACCCAAGCCACATTC
This sequence comes from Craseonycteris thonglongyai, assembly GCA_004027555.1. Classification (NCBI taxonomy): domain Eukaryota; kingdom Metazoa; phylum Chordata; class Mammalia; order Chiroptera; family Craseonycteridae; genus Craseonycteris; species Craseonycteris thonglongyai. Next base: position 23,710 of record PVKE010016503.1, on the reverse strand, counting down.
ATTTTTAAGAAAATCTTATTTTAAGTAGAGAACTCTATATGTCCTGGCACTATTGAGATCAAAATTAAATATTCATGCCATAAAATATACAGAAATATAGGGCTTATGGGTTCACACATGTAGATTTGGTCACCCTGTTGATTTAATTAATCTTCTTAGGAAAAAGCTGATAGATAATAAAATCAAAGCACTGACTACCTGGAAAATACAAAGGATGCAATCTTTTTACAATGTATGTGAACTCTTACGAGATTATTCCTTTTTTTACCCCTCCCTCTCCTTCCAAGTGTAGACTTCCATCATAATCCTTGTAACATTATTCTCATAAGTAACAATGAGCAATATGGCCATCAAGTAGAGTTAAGTGAGCCATGGTTAAACATTGGATTCAGTGATTAGACACACTGACAAATACTAGAAATAGAATAATAATGATAATACTAACAATAAACTATGTGGAACTGACAGTGAAGAGAAAGCCAACCTAAATTCAGTAAAATTAATCAGCAAAAAGGAGAAGCCAGACTGCACCTCTTTGCTTATAAATGACATGTAGTTCCATGGCCCTGGGTTAATAAACAGGATGGGGTTCCCTCTGGTGTCCAGATCTCAAGCTCTTGAATGATGAAGATTGAAGCATCATGTCATGTGAGCCTATGACTTGGGAAGAAACATGGGGAGGAGGCCCTGAGAAAGGTGGTTCAGGCTCTTGTTAAAAACAAAGATTCCCAGGCCTCATCCTAACCCATTGTATCAGAATCTCCAGAGCGGGGTTCTGGAACGGTTAACAAGTCCTACACACATGATTCTTATGGTAGGCAAGTTTGGAAACACATCTCTCCGGCAAGCTACTAAGTAGTAATGGGTCACAGAAAATTCTCAATTGGTGAATAAATATGCACAAGGGTTGGGTAACCAGATTCAGCAAATAAAAATAGAGTATATCAGGTAATATTTGAATTTTATATTAATAAGAAATAATTGTTAGTATGTTTCAAATATTGCGTAGTTACATAAAAAACTTCTTTATCTGAAATTTGAATGTAACCGGAGAGCCTGTATTTTATCTGGCAACCCTACACAGAAAATCAGTATAAAGCATTACATTTATTAAAAAATAAAATGTTTTCCCATCTAATACTACTACATTAAAAATTTGAATCCAAAAATCAGTCAATGGTATCATATTTTTTCCATTTATTAATCCCTCAACATCCTTGAAACTAGCTACAACCTATAAATCAATTCATTTATTTTGACAATGTTTAGTGCCAATTAACTTGCAATTACTAGATCACTCATTCCAATTATTTTTTTAAAAATATGTCCCATTAGAAAACATATTAAGTTCTAGGGGCAAACAGAAAATTGATACATTTCCTTGATACTATAAACAACCTTCCTTAAAGAACATGAAAATATATGATGCTTTCATATATTATTTATGTGTGCTTATATTAGTCTACAGTATATTTGTGTATGAATGTTTGTATGTGATATAAACTGGATGAAGTCTACATAAAGGTCATTTGTCCCTTAGATCAAGGGTTTTGAAAGTCCGTTGTCATCAATACTCAAGTATATACCAAATATTTCATAGATGAGGAAAGAGAAAAACAACCCATCCTCACAGAAAATGAACTCGTTTTAGGGCAGATAGTCAGGGATCACCTGTCATCATTTTTACTATGAGGGTTCCTTGCCTGTCACTCCAAAGGACAACTTCCAGGATAAGCTAAATAACAATGTAGCTTAAGACAAACTGAGTTGTCATGTTGTAATGGGCTCTCAGTTTCAAAGCAGCAAAGATGTCACAAGATATTTTTTTTATTAAATTTATTGGGGTGATATTGCTTAATAAAATTATATAGGTTTCAAGTGTACAATTCTATGAATCATCTGAATATTACATTGTGCTCACCACCTGAAGTCAGATCTCCTTCTATCACCGTATATTTGACCCCCATATTGCCCTCTCCTACCTCTGCCCCTCCCCATTTTACCTCTAATAACCACTAAAGTGTTGTCTATGTTGATGAGTTTTTGATTGTCTTGTGAGTTTGTTGCTTGCAGTTTTATATCCCACATGAGTAAAATCATTGGGCTCTCAAGTTCTTCTGTCTGACTTCTTTTGCTTAGCCTGATAATCTGAAGATACATCTATGTTATCACAATTAAGAACATCCTCCAAGGCATTCACTAGAATCAGGGAGTCAAATTTTAAAGTCATCTGAATTGCATCACTCTTCCTGATTATATTGAATGCACCTTTACTAGTATTTAAATGAGAAGTAATCCTTTACTCAAATGTTGAGATCTCTACAGTATCTCTTTACTTCAGAATGTGCAAAAGGAAAACATTTTAGTCATCATTGCTATGAAAGTTGTGATGGTATGACATGAAAACTAAATTAGTCATTTTGTCTTCTTAAGGGATTCCAGAAGATCACCTGAGAATAATTCACCATTGACCATATTACATAACCGTACTGCCTAAGGTTTTGGATGTGAAAATAAAAGTCCTTAGAAGTTTGTTTACTGAATCATTAGATTACAGTGATTCTCAGAGAAGCTGACAGTCAAAACACACCTAACTGAATTCTACAACTTTTAGCATAAACGGGGCCAGAAACTCAAAGATACAATTTTAACTAAGGTTGCTGTGGGAAGCTTATGAGTAAGTAAAAAAAAAAAAAAAAAAAAATGTTGTGTGGGTATAGGAAAGAAACAGACATGTCACAGGCAAACATTAAATCCCTGATGTGTATGGTTGAAAATCCTAGGAAAATTCTCAACATAAAAGACTCAAAGTTGAGGTCTGAGTTTTCATAGACTTTAGAAGCAGCTATGTTACTGCACAAGGAATAAAGGACAGACACAGAAAATCTTACTACAGGAATCAGAATCACATAGAATACTTTAAAATAGATTAAAATTTGGACTTGTGGTATGTTTAAAATGAGTATATTTTAGTAGGTGGTGGGAAGTGGAGTCCATCGGAATTAACTCCAAGAAAGAAGTGAAAAAGAAAAGCAGACAGTGTCCAGGGTTTTTAGTGATAGCCATGTGACTCACAAAGGAGATTTCTCCTAACTAGGGAGATTGGACTATATTGTTCGGTATTAGAAAAGGAGTGGATATATGAACAAGAAATTAAATAAGGAAATAAGCAGAATGAGAATTTCCAGGTGTCAAAGCAGAATTAACAAAAGCTAATTGTTAGAGAAGATGAAAATAGAAATTCATCAAGCCAGACAAAATGTCAGCATAAAAGATAATATAATAAATAAAAAGATTTCCCTTCCATCCAAAAGTTATAATGATTCTCTCCCCCTTGGTTATATTATTATGTAAATGCCATCCAAAGCTTTATCTTGTACCACATTTTTATAACCCTGCTCTATTCATGGGGTCCTTTTGAAATCTTTGGTAAAGACTCAAAATAAACATGAGAATATTCCACATTTAATTTATAAAAAAAATATGTAACATTTGTAGCTGACTGTCTTGAAGTATATGTAAACTAATTTACTTGTCAGTGAAGAAAATTTATAAACAAATCCTGTTGCCAAAAATTATCTTTTATTCCTTGACTATCCAATTGCTTCATTAGACGTGCTAGAACTGGTTAAGTAAAAAGTACTTAAATCTTAAATACTTGAAACTCAGAATGTTCCAGATAATATACGTGCTGGGGTTTTTTGTTTGTTTGTTTGTTTGTTTTGTTTTGTTTTTCTTACATTCCTTTTTGTTTTGTTTTTTAACAACTTTTGTAAATTTCAATTTATCATAATTAAATTGATAACCTCTCATAAATCTGATCATACCACATTATACACTTCAGTGGTTTATCATCACTATAAATATAAAGATTAAAATACTCAGCCTATTCATACTCTAATTACACTCCATCTTTCTAGTCTCATCTCCTACCACTGGGACCTACACTTCAGCCATAACACATAACTTGCTGTTTCTTAATTCTAAGCCTTCGTGGAATTCCCTTATGTCTTTTATTTCACCTCTCTCTGAAATTGTTCTTAAATCCTTCAACACACAACACACGTTTCTTTCCCTGTGTCCTGAAGTACCTCATATATGTCTCTATAATAGCATTCACACATTGGACTGTAATTATATATTTGCATATCTATTTTTCCCACCAACAAATATACCCTTTCAAATCAAAGGCTGTGTGTTTTTCATTTTGTATTCTGGGCACCTTGACTTGTCCTTGAGGCTCACCAGTCATTCAGTACAAGTTTGATAAATGGATGAATAATAATGTTTCTATAATTACATTAAAAATCAGGGAGACCTACCCACTATTTCTTACCTTATTTTTTAAGTTTTTATCGATTGAAATACACAAAAAGATATTGCATACAAGAATGTTATATATACACTCGAGGTTTACTATCTTACTGCTTTGCAAAAGTCATGCACTTATATTCATAATCATTCCTAAAGTTCACACACTGATCATCTCCATTTTAAATTCTTCTGATATCATTAAATTAGACCCATGACTACGGTAAGAAAAAGACTGTTCTAAAATAAGAATTAAGAATTCTCCATCTCTCACCTCCCCCTATAAATACATATATATTTTATTTAGTGGTCTAGTTTTTGCTAGTAATATATTAAGTGAAAATTTAAATTATGTGCTTTAAAGATTAATGCATGAACAAATAATCATATATTTCAAAGATAAAAATGTATTCAAATAAAAATAATTTGAAAAGTATTCATATTACCTTTTTATGAAAGCTAAAAATTTATTTTATGCTAAATATTTCAAATTGTCATGTAATAGCCCATGAAAGAAAGATTATAAGAAACTATACTTCAAATCTATTTCTATTTAACATCTAGAAACAGACACTTTTTAAACAAGGACAAAAAAAGACAGATTCAAATAACTTTTGTTACACATATGCCAATAATATTTTGTTTAAAATCTTTGCCTATGTTAATATTTTTGGATTTATAAACTTTAAGCAGACATTTTTTTTACATATGATTATCTGTAGTATTATGATTATCAGAAATTTTAAACAGAAATTTTAAAATATACTCAGTAGCCCAGATAATATGGTTAGGGATCAGAAGACTTTATCATACTTTGCTAATGATAAAGTATGTTATCAGAATATAATTTTAAAATGCTTGAGAATTTGTAAATAGTTTTTCTATTCTGATTTTATAATTCAACACTATGAAACAAGGTTCTTAATCACTCAAGTAAAGTTGGATTACAGTAAAAGAAAAGGAAGTCTGTTTTGCCTACAGTACACATAATTAAAATCCTTCATTGCATGTCATTTCTAGTGCTATGAAATTAAATGTGATACATTTTCTTTTAACTACTTCCTGGTTCACAGAATCACTGTTATAGTAACAAGACTGCTTGATTTGTAGAGAGTGATGTATGAATTATCATTTTAAATGCAATCAAATACAATTATCATGTATTTGCACTTAATTCTATACTTTCTTCATGATTCAGAGAGGCTTTTCTCTCAGGTATCTTACTATTACTTATACTTACTATAATTTTATTATTTACTCATTCATTCAACAAATATTACTGATACTGTCTTCTAGATATTGCTAACGTACCAACAGTAGTATTTTGGGTTTATTTCTTTGTTTTGTTTTTTTACGGCTCATGACCAGTGTCATGAAATCAAACAAACACTGACAGTTATGCTTCCCCAATAGGCTTTCTTTGGTGGAGACAGGTGGTCACATTTCTTCTATATCTGTTATTGTTGTTGATTGTTTTCTAAACCACACCACAAATGTTCCATTTATGATTAAAGAAGTTTTCACGTCTGGAAGACCTTCAATATCATTTATTTAATATTCATGTACCTGCATGTAGTCATTCTGACCTACTCAAATCTCACATCTACCAAATATGATTGCACAGCAATTGATATGGAAAGACAGTATCTAGAACAGGTAAATTTTCAAGCTATAAATTTTTAATACAAAAATAGTTGCCCCAAACATGCATCTTTTAAGAGATCCAAGAAGCCAGAACATAGCATATGTGAAAGTTTCTTATGGCCAAATTTAGGAAGGTTTGGGATGTTTATCAAGGAGTCAGCACAGTCTACTGGTTAAAAGTAAGTGTTTACCATCCAGCAGACCTGGGTTCCTCACCTTGCCCTGTGTGACCTTGTCAAATGGTTTAATCTCTGACTTTAGTTTGTATAAAGTGAAATAACCTGTATTTCATAGGTTTTCAATACTAAGAATAGTGATTTAAATGCCATATTCGGTTAGAACAGTAAATTGAATACAGAAAGCACACAAGAAATGGCTAAGTATTACTAACATTATCTTCAATGCAAGCAATAATGAGATTTCCTCCATGTGTCAGCAGGACTTAACTTCCTTCCAAAGAATAAAATACAGGAAGGGAATAAAAAGGTAACTATACAGTAGAGAACCCTGAAAGAACACCCTCTTCCCCCATGATCAACATTAATATGTCCAGTGATAAGCCATACTGAAAGCAGGAACCTTTGATATGGTTTGCTGAGAAGGGTACTTCACCTCTGTAGTACTCATCCCAGTCTTTCAGGAGAGAAACATCAGACTAACCTAAATTGAGAAGCGTTCTACAAAACAGCTAATTAGCACAACTCAAAATTGTTGAGAAACTGTCATAAACCAGAGGAGACCAAGAAGTGGTACCTAAATACAATAAACCCCTGGATGAGGTCATAGAACAGAAAAGGGGCGATAATGGAAAAACAAAGTGAAGTCTGAATGAATTCTGGATTTTAGTTCATTGTAACTCAGTAGGGAGCAGGGATGGCTCAACAGATTGAGCAATTACTTTGTAACCCCGGGGTCCAAGGATTGAATCCTGGCCCTGGCCCATGCAGCCCCATATGCTGAGCTGGGTTGTGACAAGAACTGGGCCCATGTGGGAGGCCCCTGGCCTGGTACCTGCCCTGCACAGCCCCATGCCCACCTGTGAAATAAAACTATATTGAAAACTGATGACGTACATCTATGAAGACTGCTCTGAGTCCTCTCCCTTTTCTCTGTCTCTCTGTCAAAAAAGAAAAAAACAATAAAAATAAGATGTTTTAAAAAATAGCAATTTAGTAAGAATGTTTATTAGTTTTGGTAAATGTGCCATGGTTACAGAAGATGTTAAAAGCTGGAAAAATGAATGAGAGATATATAGAAATTGTCTACACTATCTTTGGGACTTCTCTGAAATTCTAAATTTTAAATTATTCTAAAAAAATTTTTTTAATGTATTAAAAAGTGGTATTGGGGAATCTGGGATGGCTCAGTGGGTTGAGTGCGAGCTTTGCAGCCCTGGAGCGCGAGGATCAAATCCCAACCCCGGCCCATGTGGACCCATATGATGAACTGGAATGTGTCCTCAGTTCAGTTCTTGACAGGGCCTATGCTGCCCAGCGCAGCCCCGTGCCCACCTGTGGAGTGAAACTATATGGAAAACGAATGCTGTCAACTATGGAGACTGCTCTGGGCCCTCCCCCTTCTCTCTGTCTCTCTTTGTCTGTCTCTGTCAAAAAATAATAAAAATAAAACTTAAAAAAAAAAATGTGGTATTGGGGGAAGCCATAAAATGTAGAAACCATGTGACACAATTTACCTAAAGCATGTCTACTTAAATATTAAATAGACACCATGAATCTCCTCGATTTAAGAGCTTACAAATTTGAATTCTGCCATCAACTTCACAAGTCAGGTCTTAATCCACACCTATATAATTCAGTAAAATATCTTAATACAACACTAAATGATAGTGGTAAGATCCTAAGACCCAGGAAGAGAATTAAGAGACTTCAAACATATGAACAATTTTCACTCTTGTAAGTGAAAACACTTGGACATTTCAGCATAAACGCTTTTTTTTCTTTATAAACTGTCCGATCTCAAGAAGCATTTTATATGCAACAAGTACATAAAAATAACAAAAAAGGCTAAATAAAGATAAATAAAAATAAAGGTCCCTCACAGAGTTGTTTACATTGAAAAAAAGAGAAATACTCTCTTTATTGACCAAATTAATTAGCACTTCTCTTTCTGAGTGCAGGTGAAAACAAAACCAAAAATCCTATGACCCTGAAATTCTTCCATAAAAGCTACTTTCTTCAAAATCTGAACAATGAATACTCATTAGAAGTAATCCATTACCACATGATTTATAGCCCAGAATGCATAGAATTGCCATTGTAAGTTTTAAACACGTTCCATATTTTGCTTCACACAGTAAGACATGTGCAATACCTTGCATGAATTTATAGTCACCCCTAAAACATTATGAGTTGTTCTCCCTGCAGGCCTTTTAGGTTTGTTTTCTGCAAAGTTATAATCAACTCCCACCATAGCTTAAAATGGGCTTTTCTTTTAGGATGCATACAAAGATATTAATTTTCTAAGGTTATGGGCAATATATCATTGATTCTGTGGACAAATGGCACCCTGGTTACTTAAAAGACTTGCTCTTCTGAGAGGATTTCCAGAAAGAGGTTACACTTTATTATTCTCCAAGTTAAGCCAATACAAAGATGAAAGCAAAATGAAGTGCTCTGCTATAGCTAGAGGGAGTTAAGTGATAGAAAATAATTCATTTCCCTTCAGGTGTACTCTATAGAGTAAAATGATAGATTCTTTTATTAGGATAAACAATGTCTAAGTAAAATAAGGTATAAAAAAAATAATGTGTATCAAGTGTATTTTCTTTAAAATTTTTGGCATTTTAAACAAAAGGAATCTTTAAGTATTCACTCATCCTATCCCACAAAACATTCCTCTTGACATATACATACTAATCAGATATCGGCTTAAAAATAATACTAAAAATATGTATTAAGCATGCATTTATCGAACAGATATTTTTTGAATGTCCACAGTGTGCCAAACTTACACAAGGAAGTAGCATTATGTTCATTCCCTTAGAGCTATATTTCCTCCATTAAGTGAGTCTACTAGACCAAGTCCCTTACACGTCCAAGAATTGATAGTGCTAAAATTTTTGTTTGAATAGTTTCCACTCCTGGAACGAATATTATTACAATACTTGTGGAAGAAACACATGTGAAATTAACAGTGACGCTAGTCTGAATTAACAAGTGCATCTCTGCATCAGATATTTACAGAAAAAATGATAAAAGAGAATTTACTCACTTGCCTAGTCTAATTCAGGGTGGTGACAAATAAGAGGTGACATTTCAACTGATTAAAGAATAAGGAAGATATATGAGTAACTAAGGAAAGAAATGATGGGAAAACAGGAAGGAAAAAAACATAATCACACAAGCATGAATATGAAACATGATTGAGTTGGGTCTTGAGAGAGATGTCATGAAAAAAAAAAAAAAGACACTATAAATTAAGATGAGATCAGATCTTAAAATGTCCATACAGATAATTAAGCACTTAATACGTTGAAATGAGAGGCACTTGAGTTTTATAGAGGAGCAATAACTCCTATGACTGCAAGAGAAAATGCTAAAGGAGAAAAGGCATTAAAGACTGGAGAACCAGCTATGCCAATCCTTGGCAAAGGCAGTAGAAACAAAAGAAAGGGATGAAGAACCGAAATATTCTGAAGATGGAATTGTCAGGATTTGACAAATGAGGAACAGAAAGTAGAGCACCATTTATTTATTTTCTAGCATGGGTGAAAGAATTCATCAACCTACACAAAAAACTTAGAATTAACTGTAAGGCTGCCTTAAGAAGACAGGTTTGGATTTACTTGTGCTCAACTTCTTAGAACAAAGTGGAAAAATGCATCTAACAGAGAGTCGCCTTTGGAGCATAGGAGAGGAAATAAGGCTAGATTTCTATATTAGGGAGTTGTAGGGGAGCAAAATTTGCCACCCCGAATATGCCACTTGGCATATTGATTACTTTGAATTAAATGTATTTGAGAAATAGCCAGTGCAAGAAGGACTCTGACCCTCCTCTTTCTCTCTCCCTAAAAGTTGGACATTAAATTTCCTATGTGTAAAATACCCTCCATGCAGCATGAGGTAAAGAGACATCCTTATTGCCAGAGATAGGAAACTGGGGACCAAGAAGGCTGTGTAAACAAACTCTTAGTTTATTCACTAATTAGTACCCACACTTAAGCTTCTTGGCCCTATCAATTCTTGACAAATGTATTGTTTCTCTGTCTAAAAATTATAATAATTGCGTGTTTTGGTCTCTTTTTTTTAAGGTCCCATATTTTTGAGACCTTCAAACGTATGAAATTAAACTTGATTTTTCTCCAGCTAATCTGTGTCATATCAATTTAAATTCTTAAACCAGCCAGAAGAAAATAGAAGGGTAAAAGAAAAAAAAAATTATTTTGTATTTAAAATCTTAAAATCAACTTAAATTTTCCAAATCTCTTTTTTGAGAAATTATAATTACATGTATATATATGTATATACATATATATATGTATATACATATATATATTAATTTCAGTTATAGACGATAAGGTTGGGAGAAAGCCTAATAACACGTTTTTGTGTGTATGAATTATACTATAAAGAATATTCTAATTAGCTCTCCTAAGTCTTGGATAAAGAACAAAATCTACCGGTATCTGTAAAATGAAGAATTCAGTTAGACATAATTACAAGTATATTTTCATGTTTACAAATATGAGTATAAGGCTTCCAAAAGAGATCTTTAAAATCACTAATAGATGTTTATCCTCTGGAGTGAAAGTGATTTGACACTTAATTCCACAGGCCCACGTGGGGATCTGTAATTTTTATCTGTCACTCGAGTTTATGCATATTCTCTCTAGTGTGGAATAATCATGGCAATGTGTGCACATACACACATTCTGCTTCTCGGCTCACCTTTTTCCTTCTTTCAATATGAGGCGCCTGGACCTCAGCAGTATCCCCTCTGCTTTGTGACTTACAACCAAACTTTATAATTTGTTTTGGTAAAATAACCTCAAGAAACTAGATTTTCTATACAAGAGTATACATTTCTCTTCCAAGAAATAAAGACTGCATTTCGGGTGAGGAAGAGAACAGATGAACCTCAACTTACAATGGGGTTGTGTCCAGATAAACCCATCATAAGTTGAAAACATTGTAAATCAAAAACACATTTACTGTACCCAACCTACCAAACACCACAGCTTAGCCTAGACTACCTTAAACATGCTCAGGACACTTGCATTCACCTACAGTTGGGAAAAATCATGTCACTGCCACTGCTCAGCATTATGAGGGAGTATCACACTGCATGTCACTAGCCAGAGAAAAGGTCCAAACTCAGTATTTAACATATAGTTTCTACAGAATGAGTATCACTTTCACAACATTGTGAAGTCAAAAAAAACCATTAAGTAGGGCCATTATAAGTCAAGGACTGTGTACTTTCCAGAAGCATCAAGAGGACAGGTAGCTAAAATGTTAGGCCAGCTTGGACCAGTGATTTAATATTTCTGAGCCTCATCCTCTTCATCATCTTTGATAACTCACAAGAATAAAAGAGGAATAAAAGAAGATTATATGTAGATTACCTTACAGGGTACTTGGCACAGAGAAGGTGTTCAAGAAATTACCATCCTTTAGTTCTTCATGGAATTGCAGTCATGCCTTTTCAAGTGCATTTAGACCACATTGTAAGAAGCAATATGAACTACACATGTAGCTTATGGGGTTTAACTTTATTTCACCACATCCTCAAGGCCACAACTATCCATATCCATTCCCACAATCCCACCACCACCACCAGCGTGCGAACGCACACGCACACACATACACACTTCAACTCTGGGATCTTAAGTGAAATTCATGGGAGACAAAGTAAAGGGAATTTTATTTTCTTAGTTGCTATTAGGAAAGAGGAAAGATATATCCCCCTTTGGGCATTAACTGTGATAGTCAACTACCTTAGTGACTGATGAAGCTGAGTAAAAGTTCCCCTAGCCCTATCTGCTGCTGGCATTTAAGATATCAAAACAAAATGCTATCCAATTCCTTCCAAATGAACTACTGCAAGCTATTTCATTATTCTTTAGAACAATCAAACTATTAATTAATCCCTACAGACTGTAAGATTGCAAGCTACAAAACAGTATGGAAGCTTACAATTAGGATGGCAAATAGGAGATTGCAGAAGAAATGCCAGAAACTGTTACATGATTAGCTATAAGCAAACTGAGAAAAACACGTATAGATGTCCCTGAAGATAATCCATGAACACAGAGCAAGTTACAGGGGGTTGTGGGTATGGGGAGGGAGGGGGTGATGCAAATTGTGAGGCTTCTAGCAAAGTCTAAAGAAGGAAAGGATGACAATAATGTATAGTGTGTGTTACTAACTAATAATGCTAGCTAAGAGATTTTGCATATACTGTATTGCAAGTGCATTATAACATAAATGAGAAGCTCCCCAGTGTATCCCCTCCTACTTCTTCATGTCTTCACTCATTTTGGAAGTATACAGTCAGGCAGCAATAGTCAGAGTTGGCTCAGAATTCTTTAGTGATATTATCCAAAAATGCATATAAATTCTGAGAGAGTCACCTAGTTTTGGTTTCAAGTGTTAACTTACACAGATAGAAAAAAATATTTGTACTAAAATGGGTTGTGGCAGTACATGAGGAGATAAGTTATTTTCCCAAAGCACAATGAAAACATCTGTGATCATAGAACTTCTGACACTTCTTGATAACTTACAAACACATCAAAATTTTGTGGTTTTGATTTATCCATTGTGTTCAGATGCTATATCTTTTTAAATGTCCTCAAACAGAAGGGTTATGTCTGTGGCTGCCAGGTCCAGAGCAGGGTGTTTGGTTTGTTTTATTTTGTGGAAAGAATAAAACTAAATTTAGATAAATAAGTGTTTTATATTATTTTTTTAAAGAGTCCTTCTAGATTTTTACATGTATGATGCATCTGAAGGTTTTCATCAAATTTGTGAATGGATACATAGTCTAAATTTCCAACCTTATTTGTAAAACATAATGCTTTGATCATAGTGAACCCCCTATTCATCAAATGTAATTTAAAAATAAATGGAAAAAAATATTTTATTGTTTTTGACAGAGACAGAGAGAAGGGTAAGAGCCCAGAGCAGTCTCCATAGTTGCCCGTCATTAGTTTTCCATATACTTTTATTCCACAGAGGGACACAGGGCTACAGGGGGCAGAAACTGGCCCGGGGCCTCCCATGTAAGATGCATGCCCCAGTAAGAACTGAACTGGGGGTACACCCCAGTTCAGCATATGGGTCCACAGAGTCCAGGGCCAGGATTTGATCCTTGGACTCCAGAGCTACAAGACAAGCACTAAACCTGCTGGGCCATCCTAGCATCCCCCCCAAAAAAATTATTGGAAAGAAAAAAAAGGAGGCCAGCATGAATTATGTGATCAGGAGAGAATTGCACTTCAAATCAATCACCCCAGGGCCTGTTCCAGTGGCACCATACATTAACAATATGAACAAATGAGGAAGCTGAGGATAACGTATCTTCCAACTCTAAAACCCCATGCTTCTATGAGTAGTTTTTAACCTCAAAGATTGGCAAATTGGTACTTCACAACAAAAGATCTTATTTATTTAAAGTATTTATTTTTGGATAAACTGCATTTAATATTTTATTAACCAAGAACTAATAATAAAAACTTCTGCATATTTTCCATATGAATATAGAATTTTAAAATAACTTAAAATTAATAACACAGTTTATAATGCCTTGCAACTTTAAGATAGTTACTAATTGTTACTGATGCAACATGTATCATTCACAAAGTTATATTAAAGTGATATAGTGTTATTGTCACTATGTATGAAATAAAAATGTCATAGAAAATAAATAAATAAATAAGCAGAGCCAGGAATTTTAATTCCCAGGAGTTTATCACTGTCAAAAAATGTTTTATTCTCAAAAATTATTGTTTTCAGATTTGTTCTTCTTTCCTTAATGTTAGCGAGATTATAATCATTAAAAAAATTAAGTCAGGGAAAGCTGGGATGGCTCAGCGGGTTAAGAACTCGTTTTGCAGCCCTGGGGACCGAGGATTGAATCCCGGTCCCTGCCCATGTGGACCCATATGCCGAACTGGGATATGCCCCCAGTTCAGTTCTTGCCGGGGCCTATGCAGGAGGCTCCCAGCCCAGTTCCTGCCCTGCTCAGCCCTGTGCCCACCTGTGGAGTGAAACTATATGGAAAACCAATGTCAACTATGGAGACTGCTCTGGGCCCTCCCCCTTCTCTCTGTCTCTCTCTGTCTCTGTCAAAAATCAATAAAATAAATCTAAAAAAAAAAAATAATAAGTCTATTTACTTCTCAATATCTGTAGCATTTTTTCTTCAGCTAAAACTCTTTATTTTTTTATTAGAACTATTGCATTCTATGAAATCTTGAGAAATGTACTACTAAAGTCAACCAACAACATTGTTTCTGAGAGAAAACAGTTTCAGAAAGTAAAGGTGATGAGTGCAAGGTCACATTGCAAGTCAGAAATGAGTCAAGACTTCGTTTTATTGTTTTAAACTCACTTCCCCATTACTTTGCCACTTCATACTAGTCTTCTTTCATGCAGTTCAGCTTTAAACAATTCTCTCCTCACTGCAATAAAATCATTCTCTTTCAGAAAATCATTAAGAGTCACTAAATTGTAGGTTGTCTCGCAGGCTCTTCTCTGATATTCCTTCTCCATAAATCAAAATCTATAGTTGTGGTGACAAAAAGTAAGATACTCCTCCTAAAGCTGAGACAGGGAAATGATGGTTAAGAGATAAATGAATGTCCTAATGTACTATAGTTCAGTGCACATCCAGAAATTTACAAAGTAAAATAAAATAACTAGTCCTTTCGTGCCCATCTATTATCTCTCTGGAAAAGAAGGACCATACTTAATAAAAAGAGAAAATATTAATTTAGCTCCCTATACAAAAGATATTGATGAAAAGTTAAGTATTCTACGTGCCATAAACTAATCATCATCAATGACATCTACTCATTGAGTATTTAATTCTAAATGTTGAGAATGAGGGTGATACTTGGAAACAGTACAGACACATTTCCTATATTTCCTTACACTGTTACCCTCTAACATTTAATGGTTGTCCTTCTGACTTTTTAATTTAAAGCCCTTAGGCCTGGAGAAATAGGAAGACCTGTTGCTTGAACAAAAGATCTAAAAGACTGGGTAAACACAAAAGAAACAGAAACCAGACTTTCCAGGTACCCACAAATCATCGCTTGCCCAACTAGATATTGATATTCTGCACTGAGCACAGAACCCTCAGATGAGTTTATAAAACTAGGGAACAGGAAAAAAAAATACTAAACTGTGCTCCTCAGGGTTTGGGAAAACCCTGTATTTAGATAGAACAGGCCTCACAGAGTTCCTTACAGCCCAGCATGGTAAGGGAGTAGCCACATTAACTCCAATGCATCTAAAGAGTATGGCTCTGAAGAGTGTCTGAGCACAAGAATGAAGCACAAACCAGAAGCAACCTATTCACTCCTAATGGATGTGTCAACAACTGCTAGGTGGGATGTGGCCCGGGAAGACCATAGCCCCTCTCTTCCCAACCCTATGTAACCCTTCTTTTATCTCATTGTCTCGTACCTCCCACCCACAGATCCCTGGGCAAAAAAAAAAAAGGAAAGTCTGAATCCAATGCCATTTCATTTTTGCCACTCCTGGAGACCCAACTTAGAATTCAACAACGGAAATATGCTGTTTAGTGGACTGAGATTATCATCCTTTACATAATGAATTGTGTTAAACGCTAAAGAAACAGTTTATGACCTTAAATTGGTGTTACAGTTAGGAGACAGCGTACAGGCACAACAAAAATAAATAAAAATGTAAGGTAATGTGTATGATGTAATAAGATCAAGAAACTGTAAGATGGTTACAACTCCCTAATGTACCTTTCAAGAAGAATATAAGCTTAATGTTCAAATCTTCAAAACAATTGTGCTGTAAATGCTTTCAAATCATGTGTCTTCATTCACAATACTGGCCCCTTGAGCCTCCTAAACATGTCAAATCTTCAAGCTGTCTTATAGCTATACCAATTCCTTTATATCTGCTACATGGCGTAACTATACACTAATGAATACAGAGCAATACATGAGAAAAGCTAGAGTGACAGGACTAGAAAATGTGCCCTCTACCAAGAACAGTTAGATTAAGCAGCCTTTAAAAACCAAAAAAATTTAATATGATATAATTAATTCTCAGTAGAAAAAAATCACACTGATGCTTATCACTTACTATAATTCAAAGGATCTTAAAACTTCACTAAAGCATAGCACTGAATATGAGATATATCAGCAAATATTAACTTAGAAATCATACTTATATTGGATTAAACAAACAGAAGTGGTTATTTAGCCCAATTGTCTGCTATTTTCTTTTCTGGATTCCAGGAGAAAGAAATCAGTAATTGTTATCAACCAATGTCACCCCAATAAATTTAATAATATAAATAAATAAATAAATAAATAAATAAATAAGAATTAAAATGATGATTGGTGGACTCTACTGTTTTCAAATCTCACTGAGGATACTATCTGTGAAGATTTTTCTTAGAAAAATCCACTGACTTCGAACTTCTTGTAGTTCTCTGCTTATATAAGCTCCAGAAGAGCCCAACTTATTATGCAAAATGATTACAAATGCTATTACTTAAGAAAATATCAAGTATAAAAAATATTTTAAAATCATATGGGGGATGCTGGGATACTAAGCGGATTGAGTGCTCTCCTTGTATGGGAGGCCCCCGGCTCGGCCCTCTGTTTGGGGGGGGCATGCCTCCCATGCAAAAGGCCCCCGGCCCAGGTCCTGCCCTGCTCAGTTCCCTGCCCACCTGTGTGGAATGAAACCCTGTAGAAAATGATGATATACAACTATGGAGACTGCTCTGGGTCCTCCCACTTCTCTCTGCCTTGTTGTCTCTGTCTCTTTCTCTGTCAAAAACAATAAATCTTTAAAAAATATATTTAAAAATCATATAGTCACATAAAATAATCACACGGGATAAGAATTAGAAAAAAAGGAGGGTAGAGCTCAGGGCTATATAAAATTTCATATCAGCAAAAGATTAAATGATAGATATATAGATAGATAGAAATAGATGATAAGTAATAAAAATCTATATTGTGCAAAGAGCATCAATTTGGGCATAAAGAAAAATATAAGCAGTAAGAATAAATAAACATGAAAATAGGACAGAAATAAAATTATAGAACCATTTCCCTTGTACATTTTTAAATGCCTATTTTACCATTGGGTTTGTGGTAAAAAAAAAATTTAATCCTTTTCAGCTCTATTATTCTGGAAAACTAACAAGTGTTGGTTAATTCGTAAAACACACACATATACACACAGTATATACAAGGGCTGTCCGGAAAGTATCCAGCCACATAATATGCAAAATACATGCACTTATGGCCGGGTTTTTATTGGACAGCCCTCGTGTATACATAAAATTCAGTCCTTATACCTTTTGGCTTCCCTGTGCCACAGTGAAAGAAGAACTGTCTTAGGCCACACATAAAACACACTAATACTAATGACAGGTAATGAGTTAAAAACAAAAAATTTGCAAAAATATTTTATAATGTTTTAAGATAATTTACAAATTTGTGTTGGGCCACATTTAAAGCCATCCTGGGCCACATGTGGCCCATGGGCCATGCATTGAACAAGCTTGCTCTAGGAAAACAAAACACTTTTGGTTATTCAAAGAAATAACCACATAAAATGATGCTTCTTTAAAAATGCTTTCCAAATCATCAGGAAAAAATGGAATTTGGGTTTTATTAAACTACTAAGAGAAGAACACATTTTTATAAAGAACATACTGATTCAAGAGACCATTAAAACTATTCAATCTATGAAAAAGTATTTTTATCTTTATCAAAAAATTGAAATGTATTTACAACAGATCATATATTGTTATTTCATGGAGTTTATTCCTTTACTACGTGCAACAATTTGCTCTGAGAGAAATTATATAGCTACTTAAAGCTACTACTCGGGTCCTTGATTTTGAACCATTAAATAAAACAGTAAACAAAGGCAAGGAAAGTAAAAGAAAAAATAAATGAATGGGACTATCAAACTAAAAATAGCTTCTGCACAGCAAAAGACACCATCAACAAAACAGAGGCAACCAACCAAATGGGAGAAAAATTTGCAAACAATGCCTCTGATAAAAGGTTAATATCGAAAATATATAAAGAACTCGTACAACTCAAGAAAACAAACGATCCAACTGAAAAATTGGCAGAGGACCTGAACAGACACTTCTCCCAATGAAGCACACAAACAGCCAACAATATATGAAAAAACACTCAACTTCACTAGCTATTAAAGGGAAATGTAAATTAAAATCACAAAGAGATTCCACCTCATACCTGTTAGAATGGCTATGGGTCAACAAAACAAGGAATAACAAGTGCTGCAGAGACTGTGGACAAAAAGGAACCCTCATGCACTGCTGGTGGGAAGGCAAATTGCTACAACCACTATGGAAGACTGTATGGAGGTTCCTCAAAAAATTAAAATTAGAATTACCATAGGACCCAGCAATTGCTCTTCTGGGTAACTACCCAAAAATTTGAAAACTTCTGTCTGCAAAAATATATGTACCCTAATGTTCATCATAGCACTGTTCACAGTGGCCAAGTCATGGAAACAACCAAAATGTCCTTTGATAGATGACTGGATAAAGAAGTTGTGGTACATTTAAACAATGGAATATTACTCAGCAATAAGGAAAGATGAAATACTGCCATTTGCAACAACATGGATGGACCTTGAGATCACTACGTTAAGCAAAATAACTCAAGCAGAAAAAAATCAAGAATCACATAACTTCACTTATGTGTGATATATAAAACTGAAAGTAACAAAGAGACAAAAACTCATAGATACAGTCAATAGTTCAGGGGTTACCTTAGGATAAGGGGAAATGGGGTGGTAGAGAAGGGAGGGAACATCAAATACATGGTAATGGAAGGAGAACTGATTCTGGGTGGTGAACACTTAATGCAACACATAGACGATGTAATGCAAAATTGTACACCTGGAACCCAAGTAATGTTTACTAACCAATGTCATCCCAATAAATTTAATAACTTAAAAAAACAGTAAAAATACAGTTTCATAAAAAAGAGAACAAATCAAATAAAATTGATAAATATAATTTATCACACAGAGTTCAGAAATTTTTCTAATAATGACAGTGGGGGATACAGATTGATTCCCTTCTCCACTTAGCAATTTGTGGGTCTGCATGAAATCCTGAAACAAACTCAATTTTGAAAACTTAGTTGTAAAACTGGATGAAAAACTTTCCACTAAGGACACTTTCTTTCTTATGATGCTTTCCTTTAGAACTCATCCTAAAGCATTCCAGGAAAAGTAAAAGTGGAACCATTCCAAAAGCACTGTGAATGTTGCATTCGCCGCCAGAGAGAAAGAGGTTGTACTTGCTCATTTATTCAATATTAGCAGGTGAGTGTTCTTGAAACAGTTACTCTTTTTAGTTAAGAGTACATTACATTGAATTGTAGACAGATATGTACTCAGCTATTATTATGAGGATTACTACTCATAACACCCAGGACCTCTTAAATAAGCCCTGAATCATTCCCCAGAGTAATCCTGGGGCAGAAAAAAACAACTATGAATGTCAATTATCGAGCCTTTAGCTTTATGACTTAATATAAAAGTAATAGAGTTAAACATTTTGGAATGGGATGTATACAATTAACTGATTCCTCTGCCATGCATATTTTAAGAAAAAAGTAATATTTTCTTAAAGATCGCTATTTATTGAACAATTTTATAAGAAACCTTTCCACTGACCATCTGTCTAAACAGTGTATTTAAAGTTCTGAGATATTTTAAAAGCGATCCATATAGTTAGTTCCCAGTTGCTATGGAACTAAGAAAAAAATACGGTTCCAAATATCATCTTGAGTCACATTAATCTTGGTGACTATCTTTTTGTGTGAACTTTTTTTCATAATCTACTTAGATGAAATCTGTAAAGAATTGGCAATGCCATTAAGTATTACATCTACTCCCAAAGAATTTATGGTGAGTTTCACATAAGTACATACGTATTTTCATGGAAACTACAAATTAGATTATAACAATGTTTATGCATCAAATAATAAAGATACTAAATAATATAATTAAATATATCATGAAGTTCTTCCTGGCATGGAGCTCTATGGTTTGCATTAACATTTCCAATTATTTGATTTGATTTGTTCTCTTTTTCTTATGAAACTCTATTTTCACTATTTTCACTGTTTGTTTTTTAATTGTTAAATTTATTGGGATAACATTGGTTATAGTTTTCTCATTAACAATTTATGATTTTTCTCATCTTTTATTTTGCACTGATTTTTTTCTTTTCCATCTGGCTTCCTTTTGATCTTTAAGTGTCAAATATAATCTATAATCACTACATGCCATTTAGTTTTCTCTATACAAGTCAAAAAGTCCATTTTTATCTGTGGTCCTACCATTGCTGGAATAGATGATGGTATTAATTTTCTTGTTACTAAAGCCACAGGTGGATCAGGTCACATTCTTCCAAGAATTTTGATGCGCTCCCAATTAAACTACTAGAAACAGTAAATTCAGTATACAAGGTACAGACATCCCAGATGCTTCATGACAATATTTAGGGTCACATTTGGGATGTTCTGCTAGAACTTTACATAAGGCACTTCCCTCAAGCAATTGTACTTTAGATACTAAAAAAAATAAAGCACATATAAATTATATTATTTACACTAACTATAACTAAGATTGGAGAAAGAATGTATCTGCTGTTTACATAAGAAGTTCTTATTCTAATACTGCTGAAACTAGTTACATCCTTCTCCATATTGAACTTTAAGGTATGTTCATATTAAAGAGGCAGATCATTCACACTAGAAAAGTAATTACGTTGACATATAAGGTCAAACCCTCCCTGAGCCACGTGGCCTCTACAAATCCACAAAATCTATTACTATACCTGAACAATGAAGCAGCTATGGGATAACTCAGGACTTGTCTGAAGATACACTTGCACCCTCAACACTGAGGATGTCTTGTCTTCATCTGAGAAACTCACGCAAACTAGCAAATTGTAGATTTCTAAATAACCATGTGTGGATTTGCTGTGACTCTCACTCAACCATCTGACCTACTAAGCATTCAGGACTGTCCACAATGGTCTCCCAATATCTAGGTTGATAAGAGGCTGGGCCAAAAGTCTGGGTCCTCTCAGGGTGAACACATGCTTCCCAGTTACATTTCAGAAATATGAGAATAAACAATGGGACAGTCCAAGCAGAGCACTGAAGTGGTTATGGCCTTTGTCAGGCCTCCAACTGCCTCTTTCTCTTCTCCATTCTTTCTCTCACATAACAATAGCTCCAACTTTAAATAACTACTACTCGTAATAGGTTTCCTCTCCAAAACCACGAGTATTTTAAAGGAAACAAAGCCTATGAATAACTCAATGAATGTTCTTCCCCCAAAGCTCTCTTTTCCTAGATGGTCTAACTTAGAGAATGAAATTAACTTGATCTAGACACCCATTTCAACAACCTGAGGGTCAGTTTGAGCCTTCTTCCTCTCCCATATTCAATCAATCAACAGTCAAACCCTGACATATTTATTTTTTCTCCTAAATGATTGTGAAATCTACCACTTCCCCAATATACCAACTAATTTGTCTGATCTTTGTGATCTTTTACCTGAAAGAAAACCACTTCCTCAGCTTCAACTGCATCCATATTAATCCATTCTCTATTCAGATCCCAGAGGAAGTGCTTCAACCAACAAATCAGATCTTAACACTCTCCTGCTTAAAATCCTTCATTATTTCAGATAAAATTAAATTCCTTCAGCTTCTACAAAGAATCCTTCATTTATGCTCATTCAACATGTTATGTGGACTGCCTGTTCTATACCAAATTGTTCTGTGCATTCCCGTCATCTATAACAGAGTGTGTAATTTTTTTCATCATGAATTCTGTAAAGACTAGAGAAAAATATACTTTCAGTCATGGTCAAACCTTACAATGGAGTGTTTATCATCACAATTTGTCTACAGGGTTAACCTTTTATCTCATTTGCTAGAAGGCCAGATCTATGCAATGCTTGAACTAATCTGACTAATCTCAGGCAGCACATTTAGTTCTCTAGGGGAAGTTATTTGAGAATAACTGCACCTTCTCCACATCACCTAAGGGCTAGAGTGAAAGATTTCACTGTTTAAGAAGTTATCTCTGTATGGCATGCAAGTCATGACTCTAGATAATTGACTTTGTTGTACTTACAAACATCATACTGTAGGTGACAGGTTGGCCAGTCAGGACTAACATATGTACCCACTGGAATGAGCAAGAATTTAACCCTGGAGAAATCCAATCAAACTAAAACACATTCTCAGATATGCTTAAAATTTATCATATTCTAAAGATTACATGGCTGTTATGCAATTGTTAAACCATACAAAATTTTTAAATATCTGTTAGTTCTTGTTAGTATAGTAGACTTTCTGTTAACCAGAACTCAAGCAACCGGCAAAATTTTCTTGCCAATTTCTTGAAATTTTGCCGGTTGCTTGAGTTCAGGTTAATGGAGAGTCTGCTTACATTTATCCAGCATCTTCCCATCCCCATGGGTGCCAGTTAACTGAAAGTCTACTATAATTTGTTAATTTGGTCTTTGCAAACACTTCATTAATTCCTATTACTTCTTATTCATATATTTAGCATATATTGAATCCTTCCTGTATGATAAAAGTTGTCCATTATGTTTATAATGCAAAAATTTTTATCCTGCTATACAAGGTAAAATAAAATTTGTCAGGTGCTTTTCCCTTTGCTCAACCAAGAATATGTTGGAAAATTTACATTTTTTGATTACTTGTACAAAGAACTCATCTAAAATAGTGACAATATAACAACCATCAGAAATTACTTTACAAGTCACTTGCCAAGTAACTATTAAATAAGGTACATGAAAAAAACACAAAAAAGTTATTCTACAGTTTACTCAAGTATAACAGGATGCTGAGGGAGTTGAGCAAGCTACATTTTACACACCAAGACCCAAGATTGTCTACGCACTATAAAACACTTCAGACCTCATTAAATCCAGGTGAACAATGCCAATAAGAGAATCTAGGTCCAACCTTAGCTTTCTTCTGTACTGGGTTAGTTTAACCTAAAAAAAGAAATTCCATAGACCTTTAACTTTTGATTATAATGCCATCTTTTGGGAAATATTGAAGCAATAAAAGACTTTTTAACATCTTGATAAAATTGTTAACAAACCACTGTGGAAAACTGGCAGGTGATTTAAGAACTTTATATACCAATAGACAATGTTTAGATCAAAATTTTATGATTCTACAAGATAAAAATCACTCCGAGATATAAATCTATGTCCCATACCACTAGGATCCAGCCAACTATATTATAATAAGAAAGAGAGGTAGACACACAAATGTATCATTGTCAGATTTCAGCAAGGAAGAAAACACATGGAGGCAAATTTGTCTAAATTAATAATCCATTTTGCAAATTATTTAGAACTTCCTCTATCTGATCAAGGCCAACTACTGACCTGAATCAGAAAGCTGAATGTCATCAATGACCTTAGAAAAAAAATTTTTAATATCACTTTTATTGCTTGTT
>PVKE010016502.1:0-31930 GCA_004027555.1 Craseonycteris thonglongyai | reverse complement strand
GTGTATATCCTGACAAAGATAATAATAATGAGTCTTCAGTATGGGAATCAGTCAGGACAGAACGTTGTTTAGTCTTCGTTAGCTTCAAGTATGAAAATGCCGATTCGCATAGGTATGTAGATCCGAAACAAGAATAGATATATTCGCTACATTTGGTGATACTGGGATATTTTTCTCGGTTGACGTATTTCCAAAAATCTTCTTCAAATTTCCTGGCTTGTAAGATTAAGTCAGTTTGTAAAATTATAATTTCATTTTCTAATGCCTTTTGATCCATATGAAATATGTCTGAAATTTTTTGGCTAATGTGTTTCACGCTTAAATCTTTTTTAAAAGGAAAAGATATAAATTCCACAATTTCTTTAATTGTTTCAAAATCCTGGAATCTTACTTCAAAATCTTCAATTACTTTTTGGATTTCCGCGATGTATCTGTCGATCTTATAATTAATATTTTTATGTTTTTGTAGGTTATCCGCCATATTTGGAAAATGATTCAGATTATTTTGTTGCAGATTTTCTATTAACAAAATAAATTTTGTTTTATATGCGTCTATGCAGCTGATCATATCAATTACTGTTTTATTTTTACCTTGTAATTCTGAATTTAAATGACTTAATATTGAAGTAAAATCGGTAAGAAATGCTAAGTCACTAAGCCAAGTTTCATCATTTAAATTTTCACAGTTTCCATCTTGTGCGTGAAGAAAATCTATAATTTTAGGCAATAAATCACGAAATCGCTGCAGAAATTAACCTCTGCTTAGCCATCTGACATCGGTATGTAGTAATAACTCAGGTTGACCTTCATCGAGTTGCAGTTGGAAGAGACGCCGTTTGAGGGAACTTCCTCGAATGGAATTAACAATTTTAAATGCTATGTCCATTACCGTATTTTCCGGGGTATAAGACGACCGGGCGTATAAGACGAACCCCTAATTTTACAGTTAAAACATAGGTTTAGGCCTATATTCGCTGTATAAGACTACCCCCCACTTCCGAGGCTGTAGGGGTAGTCTTATACAGCGAATATAGGCCTAAACCTATGTTTTAACTGTAAAATTAGGGGGTCATCTTATACGCCCGGTCGTCTTATACGCCGGAAAATACGGTACCTCTTTTGTGTTTACTCTCTTGCTAGCTAACACTTGCTGGTGAATTATGCAGTGATAGCTCAAAAAGGCTGGGAATTCATCTTCATTTCAACATAGGGCTATAAATCCATTTATGCAACCTATCATTGCAGCTGTGCCATCCGTTGTTATTGAGACTAATTTAAAAAGTGGTACTTTCAAATCATTGAGCAAGTTTTTAAAGGCTTTGAATATGTCTGCACCTCTAGTCCTTTCCTTCAAAGAAATCATACCCAACAATTCTTCTTTAGATGTAAAATCCTTAAAAACCATACGAAGAAAACAAGTAATTGTGCTGTATCACTTATATCTGTCGATTCATCACACTGAAGGGAAAAACAAGAACATCTATTAATGTCATTATATAACTGCTCTTTTACATTCCGACTCATCCTTTCAATTCGTCGCATCACTGTGTTTCGAGACAATTGTAGATCTTGAATTGCAGCAACAATTTCACTCTTGTTCTTAAAATCATTAAAAAGTGAATCTGACATTTCCAAAAAAATTTCCTTTACAAATTCACCGTCCGAAAATGGCTTACATTGTTTTGCTAAGAGATAGCTTACTTTGAATGATGCAGTAGTTACTGCTTGTGACTTCCACCTTGGCTTTTTAAAAACGCTTTGTTGATTTGTTAATTGAGTTTTAAGATCCTTAACTTTATGTTTTCTCAGTTCAGAATTTGGTGGATAATCTGTTTGATACTTGTTATGTAAGGCTAAAAAAATGTCTCTTCAGATTACCCTTTTTAGCAATGGCTACCAAGGTAAGGCATATTAAACAACAACATTTATCATTCACCATTGTAAAAAAGTAATCGAGTTCCCATTCTTCATTGAAGTGATAAGTTTTCGATTTTTTCAGTTTACTACTCATGTTCATGGGTATACTAGAGTGCAAAGAAATATGACAATTTAAAGAATAAATATTGAATTAAATATTTTCCTAGAAAATTCAAAAACTCATGAACTGCGGCGATTATCTCCATTACATTGAGAGAAATAATAACAATACTGCATATTACGATCAGGGACAACAATACAAATATATTAAAATCTAATATAGATATATTCAAATTTATAAGAAGTATGTTAAAGTGACAATATATTTATTACGGTTTACAATACTGACTTCTTAATTTAAATAGAATTATTGTTATTCCTAACATATTTGTAATACTGTCTCTTATTTTTCTCTCAGTGTGATGACCGCAGTTTAGAGATCTGTTGCCGAGAATGCTCACTTATCAAGTAAATAGATAGGTAAGAAAAGCAATTTAATTTAAAACAAAGAAAAAATACTTACATTTTAAACAGAAGAAAAATTGAAACTCATCGTGGTCACCAAGGATAAATAATATTGATTGATAATAACACTGTTAATACAAAAGAAAAGAAGCTACCGTATGACACTACCAAATATTCAAGCTAACTGACTGTTCTTCGATGAGTCGAGTCGTAACTGTTGCGTTCACGTGTTGCGTCCGGTGACAAGTGTAACACATAAGTCAAAATGTATTGTCTGGGTGAGTGGAGATCACAGTGTCAGGCTGTCAGAATTCTAGGAATTTATGACCTTGGCAAATTCCCAGAATGCATTAAACTATTGCTAGAAAGTTTTGTCTTCTACCCCTTTGCGCTCGAGGCCTTTTTCGCTTGTGCGAACCAGCCACTCGAGATGATTTCGGCCAAATTGCGGAAACATTTTACAAGTACTTTAAAATCATTTATAAACAAACAAACGTATACAAATAATAAAATTTCACCAATTTATTTATTTTTATATCGAAAACAACAAAATTTGATAAATATTACACTCTGTAATTAGTTTTTGTGCGATATTTCGTAAAACAATGCCCAAGATGCATCCTAGGTTTATCAGGACACGTATCACAGTAATACGTTACTTCCCGCCTACCTCCAGGCGTGTTACGGTCACAGCAAACCTTGCAGTCCCTTTTTGGCCCTTGTAGTACTATGTGAAGCTTCCCATTTAGTCGGATTTCATCGGAATGTGACATAGACGCTTGCTCACGATGCTGGCGATATGATCCTCTCAATTGCTCGACAAGTGTTTTTAGAAATCGCAAATGGCTAAGTGGCTTTTCCCCTTTTTTGGTCTTTTCTAGTTTATACAGAATGTAGGAATTGATCAGGCAAATTTCCATGCCCCCCCAAAAAAGCTTACGCCACCATTTAAACGATTTTCGCAGAAAACAATACCTTGATGCATATTGGTCCGCCCAATCAACACCACCCATATATTTTATATAATTCAAAACAATATTGGGTTTCTTGACCATTATTTCCACACCACCTCGTGTAATCCTTTTGACTGTCGACATTCCTGTGTCACCCCTCGTAGTCTAACAAATGACAATCCTCTTATCTTTCCACCCTAAAAGTAAGATATTACCCCATCGATACGCGACCGTGGATTTTTTCGAAAAATTTGGCTTTTTTATTTCCTTGGGCAATTCTTTCCTGTTCGTTAAGATCGTTCCGGAGATATTGCATTTCAATTTGGCTAGTTCTTGAGTTAAGACATAACTAGTATAGTAGTGATCCGTGTACATACGGTGCCCCTGAGCACCTGGAATTTTCTCCAACAACATTTTGTATAAGTGTATTGGAATTCTTGATGAAACAGGCAAATCGAGTCTGACCAAGAGCTCTGTTGTAAGTGATCCATAATATGGCAAAATGCAGCAAATGTAGCCAGTCTTCTAGTCAGCTAGAGTATAAACTCTGATACCCCATTTTGTCGGTTTCTTAGGACTGTATGTTATGATTTGACACTTCAAATCAGCCGGGCGCTGTATTGGCGCCGCTCGAGTTGGTGCTTCAAAGCAGCCGGGCGCCGCAGCAGCACCGCTGGAGTTATAAGAGCTACAATCGCTTCAAAGTCCATGGTACACGGAATTCCACCCCAGACATTGCGAGCGATCGACGATCGACCAAAATTGGCCTCGCGATCTACCGGTCGATCGCGATCGACTTGTTGGCCACCCCTGATATAGACCAAGAGTCCTTCTTATGTATATGTTCCATATCTGTCAGGGTTGGATTAGAGAAGCAGAAGCACTGGGAGTGGTATGGAATTGTGCAACTGACAAAGGGATTAGACCATAAGCAACTGTGGGAGCCAAAGGAGGAGTCAATGACGGGCTTGTGCCTCTGCATCTCCTGTAGAGCCTTAAGTCATTATAGGTCAGCAAAGGCTATAGTTGGGAAGGAAAGATGAACATGAAAAACAGTGAGGGGGCCAAACTGGAACCTACTGGGACAACTGGAACCCACTGGGACAACTGGAACCCACTGGGACAACTGGAACCCACAGGACAAATTGGAACCAGCCTGGATATCACGTTGCCCTGTTGGAGAAGATGGAGCCCTTTGCCAGGGCATAACAATGGCACATGGCCCAGGACATGGAGAAGCTGAAGAGGAACGAAAGGAGCTGTGGGTCTAGGTAACCAATATCCAACCTTTTGGCTTCCAGGGTCATATTGGAAGAAGAGTTGTCTTGGGCCACACATAAAATACACTAATGTAAATAATAGCGATGACCTTTAAAAAAGATCAAGAAAGAATCTCATATTTTAAGACTTTGTGTTGGGCCACATTCAAAGCTATCCTGGGTCACAGGTTGAACATGCCCGGTCTAGGTGCTGCCCCTCACTGTGCCAGGTGAGCCAGCACATCAGCGCTCGTGTGAGCAATGCCACAGTGCCTGGAGCCCTGCACCAAACTTCAGAGCATAACATGGAGGCGCCTTCGGTTGCACAAACTCTTCATGTGGCAGCCATTTCCTTCCCAGAACCAAACACAGAAAGAAATGCCGAGAAAGGTCATTTCAGCAGCACTATGTTGACACAGCCCCAAACCACTATGTGTTTTGATACTGATTTTACTGGATTGAAAGTGTAGTGGTGGCAAGAAAGCTCTATTAATTGCTACATTTCCCACATTAAGGAGAATGTTTCACATAGTAGATACTCCATAAATATGTTCCATTTTGATGAAACAATCTTAATATTAGTCATCTTAGTTTGCAGTCTCGCACAAGTAAGCCAAACACAGCTGGGCAGCCGTTAGTGTGCTGAAATAATTCCCAAGTGACTGTAGCCCACTCCTCTCCTCCTTAATTGCTTCTCCATTGTTGCCTCGAAGTGGCCAAGTGCACCATTCATTTATTATCCCTCTACACTTAAGATCTCTCATAATCTAAAACCTTCTCAAAAAGGTTTGAAGAAAAGTGAGGGGAAAATTCGGGACCCACAGAAAAAGCCCTGGAATCTTAAAGTGGAAAAAATGACCAAAAATAACCTGTCGTAGTGCTAGCCAAGAGGGCAGTTGTTATAACACAGCCCCAGCCACTGAGGGGGAGAGAGTGAGGCATTTCTACCCAGGTGAGAGACAGCCCGCAGCCTCCAGTGTTCACAGCACCGGAGATTTTTCCAAATCCCACTTCAAATCTCATAATCCCTTCAGTCCTTAACTGCTAGGGGTGACCTCATCCTCTCCCTCGGTTCAGAGGCTCGCCACTTCTGCTTTTGAGAGCTGTTGTGGTCTAGCGAGCATGTGGCTTTCAGGCTGACTTAGAAAATCCAGTTGCACGTGGAAAAGCACAATTAAAAAATTACGATCTTTTCCCCCCTTTTATAAACAGATGGCATTAGCGTTGGATCTAAGCAAAGGCATAACTGTCCTGGCTCACTGAAGGATTTGTGGTGTGTTTTTTAATGTTGTGGAAGGCATGGATTTTCCTGTTGCAGAGAGCCTGTGACTGTGCCATCATCAGACGTCTGAGAAGCGCCAATTTCCAAGGATTTGCCTCCCCATAAAGCCTGTAAAAATGGAAGCAGAAAGTAAAATGAAAAAGTAATGTGTAGGTGTGCCAAAATTTACATTTGCTGCTACTTGCTTGAGTTACTCAAAATTCTCCAGTTCCATTCACTAGATTTTCAAGATATAAAAGGTTTTCTTGGTGTTCCCTCTTCATTCTCTATGTTGATGTGTGTATATGTGTATGTGTGTGTATGTACACACACACACACACACACACACATATTTATATCTATGTTGTAGCACAGTAATTTGGAAGCTTTAATTAATGTAGAGGTACATATTCATTTGTTCATTCACTCATTCATTCATCAGACATGTCTTGAGCAACTGCTAAGTACCAGACACTGTGCTAAGTTCTGAGTACACAAGAATAAATAAAATACAACTCTTGTCATTAGATTTTACCAGTCTATTGGTGGGGACAGCCTTTTAAGTAGATAAATAACAACATCTTAAGATCAACAACAGAGCCAAGTGCTCTGTGAGCAGAGGAAAGAGCAGCTCACTGTGCTGAGATAACATTTCCCAGTTGTTTCAGAGAACCACCCTCATCTGAACATTTTCTTAGCTATAAAATGTCCTTAGAGATCACTTTGAGTTAGTTTTGCAGCGTTCAGTTAACTCAATGGAATGAGGAGTCGTCTTTCTGTGCCAAAACCTACCCTCATGTCAGGGAGAAAGGGGTGGCTAGAGACAAGCACAGGGAGAGGGAAAACGGGTGGGGGTGGCCTGGCTCTTTGCCTGCCCAGGGACTAGCACATTTAAATTCCCTGGCACTGTTAGTGAGTCATTAGGTTGTGAAGAATTTTGGATATGTGAGTGTGTTTGTAGGTGCACATGTGTGTGTTTAATTGTCTACTTTTCTAAAAATCCTTGTTACTTTCTGCTCCCTCTCTCACTTTTTTAAAATAGAAGAAATCATGACGACAAGGAGACTTGCTTCATTGTCCTTTCAGTGGATTAAACCATCAGATTGTGACATTCATCTGAATCCTTAGGAAATCTACGTTCCAAAGTCTATAAAATCCCGTCCATGCCTCAACAGGGAGGGGAGAATGCATAGTTGCCAAATTTCACACTCCCCCAAGTCTTGCTAAATTTGGACCCAAGTGCAAAGAATTGGGGTCCTGCACTCATTTATAGCTGGCAAAAGGCAACTGCCTGGTTTGTGAAAAGGGACCTCATGGCCCTCAAAAGCTGTTAGAATGTCACGTGGTGATGAGCTTAATATAAATGAATCTGAAACATCTGGATCAAATTTTCTCTCAAACAAACAGGGTTATGAAAATTGGTGGGTGAAAAATATCTTCTGGCCAATGGTATTTGGGGTTATTTCTGAACCCAAACTGTCTGCAATGAGGGTTTAAGAAGGGGGCCCAGGTGAGGCTGCTCTGATGCTCCTCCTCACACCCAAGTCTACAGCAAATATAGCTGGAGCAAGACAGACTGACCAAGCAAGCCATCATCATTGTAGTGCAAAAATAGGTGAAATGAATTCATTTAATAACTATTAACTGAGCACCTACTAAAGCTAACTATTATGCTATGATCCAGGGATACTTTAGGAAACCAGACAGACACTGGCCTATTCTCTGGAAGCTTGCAGTTTAGAGGAAACTTAGAGGCCCACATTAGACAGGTGGTTAGCATAGAACATGGTGGTGGTTACAGGTGCCTGGAGCTCAAAGCAGCCCCATGAGTCACCAGCAGAGTGCGGGTGGGTTGAGAGAGTGTTGCTGAGAAACTTCTGAGTATCTGGTTGACCGCTGCACTCCTCAGAGCCAAGCTCAATGCCTGGTCCCTCTAGGGCCTCAAGAACTATTTTTGAGTGAATGGCTTCACCAAAATGAATGGTGAGAGGAGAGCTGGGTGAGCAGGAGAGAGAGAGTGTTCAGGAGTGAACAGGCCCAAGGTAGGGGGTGAGAAAAAAATTTGCCAGGTTGGGGAGAAGAGGGTTCGGTAGGGAGTTGGGAAGAAGAAAGAAGGCTGGAACAAATGTGGGTCCTGATATCGGAGGGTCTGATATGTCCAGTTAAAGGTTCGACTTTGTCCAAAGGACAGTAGGATGTCCTTGAAGAATTCTAAGCAGCTAAATGACATAATTAGATTTTTTGTTGGGAAACTATTTCTTTTGACTAGCATGTGGAGAAAGGTTTCATATAGAATAATTTTGAAATCTGGGAAGCTGCTGTAGGCATCCAGTGGAAATGAGAGGGCAGATATAGCCTAGGATAGGGACAGTGGGGAAGACAAGAACTAGACAGGTTCTCAAGACATTTAGGAGGCAAAATCGGGAAGACTCAGTGGTCATTTGAAGGTAGAATGTGAGGAAGATTCCCTGAAGGTGCTCAGCCTGAGAAAAAGATTTATCTGCCAGTGATTTGTGAAGAAAGTACCCCTGTGAGAGAGCATCCAAACAGAGAGGGAAAGAAACTAAGTAAGGGTGTGACTTGTAGGCAAAATCCCACAGAGGGTACATTGTCCTCACTCAATGGGGTAATGCCACCATCTCTCAGAACATTTTAGGTCATTTACTTATTTATAGTGAACTTGTTTAACATAGGATTTAAGGCATACTCATGGATATATACAAAATACAGTAAGATTGTATAAATATCTAAGAAAGAAAATGGGAAAGGAGCGTAAGAAAGAAGCCAGAGTCAGGGCTACAATATGTACTCTAATCAACACATCCCCACCACCACCACCACCCAGGTGGGCCACGTGCTTGGCGATGATGTGTAAAGGAAATTTGATAAATTGTACACTGTGTTCAGAAAATAAGTATCAACTTACTTTCTTATATAAGTTGATACTTATATAAGTTTCAACTTTAGAAGTGCAAATATTTTTGACATTAGGATGAGATGGAAAGGAAATTTCTTCCAGGATTTTTATAAAAAGGCCACTGTATCATTTTATATGTAACTTCATTATACATTTCAGAAAACAACAACAACAGTGGAACTCATGACTTTTAAAAAAAAATAAAGATCCTCAATAGAGGCCAATGGAATCCCATCAAAAACACAATTCAGCAAAATGCATCTGTTGGGTGATGAATAGGTTGTGGGCCAGGTCACAGTTCTTGGCTGCTGTTCCTTATTCCAGGGGTAGATTTTAGAATACCTCATGGAGTATTGCTTGAAAAATAGCAATGTCCTTCAAGTAACTGCCTTGTCCCTTGCAGCTGAATGCTTACTAAATATTAACTCACGGTGCACTTGAATTTCCTTTTCAATTCTCTATCTCAATTGTAGTTACTATTTCCAGTTGAAGATAGACCCGTGTGCCTTAGTACACATTTGTTTTGAGATTAGGTTTAACAGTATTTTGTAAAAACTGAGAAATTAAATAAGGCTGCAGGCATGAATTAGCAGCTGCTCTACTTCAGGGATCCCCTGTTAGGAATTGGGCCACAAAGCAGCAGGTGAGTGTCCTGAGAGTGAGCGAAGCCTCATCTGTATTGATAGCTCCTCCCCATTACTTGCATTGCCGCCTGGGCTCCACCTCCTGTCAGGTAAGCGGGTGACATTAGATTAGTTATATAATTATTTCATTATATATTACAATGTAATAATAATTGAAATGAAGTGCACAATAAATGTAATGAGCTTGAATCATCCTGAAATCACCCCCCTACCTAGTCTGTGTAAAAAATTGTCTTCCATGAAACCAGTCCCTGGTGCCAAAAAAGGGTGAGGACTGCTGTTCTACCTACCTATACTTAGAGGTGAATCAGGGGAGCGCCTCTGGGCAGGACATGGCCTCCTAGAAACAGCTTTGACTCTATGCTACTGCATAAGTCAATGAGCTACCAAGGCCAAATCTTCTATTCTCTATACCGCAGTTGTATTAGTTTCAGCCTGGAAAAAAAAAAATTCAAGGTGGTATATTCAGAAATTCATCTCCATAAATAATCTTTGACTGTGCCCAGCCTGCATTGTGATTAAATGCAAAAATTCTTAGAATAGTCTTTATCAGTTCAGGAGCCACAAAAATCTTCCCATGGTAGTTCATTCAATCAGTGTTTTAAGATCATCTACATATGGCCCAGGGAGAGAGTGGCCTGTGACCCACAAAAATTGGGGCCTTTGGTAGGCTGACCAGATGTACCATTTTAAACAGGACAGAAAACAATGGTACTGTCTCATTTCAAACACTGTCAGCCTAGTCTCACTGGACTAAATTCAAGGAATCAGTAGGCTGACCATACCTACCATCCATAATGGGACAGTGCCATTGTCTTCTGTCTCGTTTAAAATGCTACCTCTGGTCAGCCTTGCCATTGGCCTTACTTTCTGAGGCTAATAGAGGTGAATCTTCCAGGAATCAGCTAGCATCCAGTTTCTTTTCACATGGTTATAAATAGGCTGTGGGGAGCATATTTCCCACAGTCACTTCCTAATACAACCCACCAAGTGACAGTGCCAGCATTTCCTATGGATTTTGTTTATGAAATTGTCTCTTGGGTTTACCCTTCCTTCTTGTGTCCTCTGTACCCCAAATGCAATCTACAGTCTTGTGACTTTTCTCTTTGGCCGTGCTTGCACCCTAATGTTGATTTCTTCCAACCAGCTCATCTTGAACACAATAGCCAGATTTTCTGTTTTGCTTACTGAGAAAACCCTTCCAATCATGTCACTTTCCTGCTTATGAATCTAGGTTGTTACCATTTCCTATCATGCTGAGTTCAGATTTTTCTGACTCTCAGCACCCTCCATAAGCTGGTTCTACCTTACATCCCCAGCGTTATTAACCATAATCCATTTTCTCCTCTGAATTTGCTCATTCTTCTTCTATAATACTTCTGTTAAAAATTTATACTATACATTTTTCTATTTATATCTTCTCAGTTTTTGTTTTCCATATCAAATGCATATCATTTTAGAATTGTGCTATATTTTTAATATATCAAATCTTTTGTAATTTTGCAATGACCCTATTTACCACTAGCAATTTTTGGTTATTGTTGTTATTATTATTAAATGTCTTTCTGTGCAATAGTGAAACAGATATACCAGGTTTCTTTTGGTGTATATGCTTGATAGATGGTATTCTACCTATTCACTTTAGGCCTTTCTTTGTCCTTATGAATCTCTGTAACAGCTTATTTCCCTCTTACATTTATTTGATTACCAACATATTTATATTTATTTCCATCACATTAGTTTTACCTTCTATTTGTCTTAGCTCTTCTGTTACTTTATTTTCCTTTCATGTACCTTATTTTTGGATTGAACTTATATCATTTAGATTTCTCCTTGAATAAGAATTCTTATATATTAAATTCTTCATTTTTCTTGGTCTGAAAGTGTCTATTTCATAGTCATTCTTGATAGTGTTTCTGGGTATAAACATTTTAGATTGGTTAATTTTTTTTTTTGCACATTGTAAATATTACTCTACTGTCTTTTACCTTTCATTTTACTGCATAGCTCTACATGATCTTCATATTTGTTTTGTATTTTCTCTCCAGTTGTTTTTTCAACTTTATGTCTTTACTATTCCTTAGTTTCATTAGATGTGTCTAGATACATTTTCTAGTTATTTGTCCTGAGATTCAATGGCTTACATGAATATTACCTTTGATATTTTTTTAGTAATTTTGGAAATAATTGGAACTCTTTTCAGACTTCTGGTGAATTTTCTTTTTTAATTTATTTATCCATGATTCTTAGCCACTTTTTGTTATTTTCTATTTTTTGTGTCCTTGGACTTCAATTCTGGATAATTTTCTCAAATACCCATTCCAGTTTACAAATTCCCTTTTTATCTGTTTAATCTGCTAGTTAACATATTCACTGAATTTTTAACTTCTAGAAATTTCATTTTTATAATTCTCTATTCTTTCCTTATATTTTTCAGGTCTTTCTATTATTTTTTAAAAACACATTAAACACACTTTTTATTTTGTATCTGATAATTTCAGTACCTGAAGTCTTTGTTGGTCTAATTCTGCTGGCTGTCATTCATGGTGCCTTGTTTGTTTGCATGTTTTGTGATTTGTCACTGTGAGTTTATTTCTTAGTACATTATGTGTGGGAATTCTTTGAAACCTGAGTTGCAGGTGACAATTCCAAAAAAGATTTATGCTTGCTTTTGTCAGTTGACTAGGAGGACTTTCAGCTTAGAACTACTTTAATTAAATTCTGTTCTTAAGGTTTTTAGCCCACAGAGATAGTATGAACTCAGGTCATAAACCTATATGAAGTTTAGTGCCAAGTTTCCTTGATATCCCTCTCTATAGTGTGAGCTTATTTTTAGTCTACTGTAATTCAGGTATGAGGCCCATTAGGATATGAGCTTTATGTGAAAGTCACCAATTTAATTCTTCACCTTGGTTCACTCCTTGAATTTATCTGCTATTTCATGTCCTGAGCAGTTATCACAATAAAAGCTCAAGGTCACCAGAGTTTGATGGATAGCCTCCCAAAGATGCTGCTTTCAGTGCATTTCTGGACTCTGCAAATTCATTGCTTTCCTTTAGTTCACTGTTTAGAAAATCATTGTTAAAAAAAATTTTTTTTTTTTAATTTATTGAGAGAAGGTGAGAGAGAGAGGGAAAGAGAGAGAGAAAAGGGGCGAGTGCCCAGAGTAGTCTCCGTAATTCTTCAGCATTAGTTGTAACATGATTTCATTCCACACAGGTGAACATGGGGCTGTCTATGCAGGGCAGGAACTGAACTGGGAGCCTCCTGTGTGGGAGGCAAGGACCCCCACCACTGAGCCATCTC
The DNA here is from genome assembly GCA_004027555.1 of Craseonycteris thonglongyai. NCBI lineage: Eukaryota > Metazoa > Chordata > Mammalia > Chiroptera > Craseonycteridae > Craseonycteris > Craseonycteris thonglongyai. The sequence goes on along the minus strand of PVKE010016502.1, from coordinate 19,208 downwards.
AACAGCTACCAGCCGTGCTGCAGCTCAGTATATGTGTTTGTGGAGGCTGGGTTGGGATTCAAACCCCAGACCTCACATTTGCAAGGCAAGTGCTCAACCGCTGAGCTATCCTGGCATCCCCTAAAAAGTCATTTTTAAATACTTCATCAGAAGGGCTTTTTAGATTATTTAGCTGACCATATATCTGGAAAGGGAAGAAAAGGCATTTACATTTTCTCTATATTACTAGGTTATAAGATTTTTAAGGAAAGTTTATTTCTTATCAGTTTTGTATGTTTTCTTTTTTTTCACAGATGTCATCCACAGTTCCTAGTGTCTAAGCAATTAGATGTTGTGACAATTAATTTTATGTGTCAACATTGTATGGTGATGGTGACAAGTCATTTGGTCAAACATAGGTCTAGATGTTGCTGTGAAAGTATTTTAAAGATGTGATTAATGTTTATAATCAGTAAATTTTAAGTAAACCAGATTACCCTCCATAATATGGATGGGCATTATCAATCATCAGAGGTCTTAAGAACAAAGATAGAGGTTTCCCAAAGAAAAAGAAATTTTGTGAGACAAAGGAAATCACTAATCCCTTCTCAGAATGGAGTCTGCTATTCAGAATTGGTACAGGTTTTAAGAGACGTCCTGAAGAACAACCAGGGCCTCTGGGACTTGCACAGTCTAGTCTGTCCAAGGTTGTGGCACAAATTTCTTGGCAGATTTTGAATACTCTGCTGACCAATAAAATATGTGGTTCAGTATTTAAAGCATTTCTGGGCCATTCTTCTCCACATTTATTTTGCAATCCAGATCCTAGGCACCATTTGTTGTCAGGTTGGCAAAAAGTCTGGGGATAAAAAGAATTAAAAAAAAAAAATTAAGGTTACCAAAGGAACATGAAGCAGTGGTAACAAGATGAAGGGAGACATTTGCAGACCTTCTGAAGGATGGAGAGCCTAGCAAATTCCATCACTACTTCTCCAGGATCACAATTCACACTTACATGCTCACCTGGAAAGCCCTTTGCTGCTTTCTAGGCTTAAAAGAAGTCGGGCTGCCAAAGGACCGGTTCTTGAGATGTTGTCACATGGATGGTTCTGACTTGGCTCCACAGCGAAAGTGAAAGCTCTCAGTCATTCTGGGTAGCCTTGTGTTACAAAATTAAGGCCATTTTTAAAAATCGTAATTAATTTAATATGGCTGTTTCTCCATGGGAGAGACATGGCACCAGGCCAGGAAAGAAGGTTATTCTGGCATTTAACAGTACGAAATTCTTACACATGGAATGTTGTGGTCGGGGTCAGAGCTGCTTTTTTTTTTCCAGGAACTCTAGACCCTTAATCTGGGAGTGGCTATACGGGCACACACATTTGTAAAAACTCATCAAGCTGTACACTTAAGGTCTATGCCCTTTACTAAAAGTGAGCTCTACCACTGCCCCCTCAGTTTAAAGGGAAAAGAAGAGAGAAAGAGAAAGGACCTAACAGTAGAGAGAGTAGAGAGGTGCAGAGTCCATCTTGTGAGTGCCCTTTAGCACTTAGAAGAGCACTCTGGTGCTTCCTTAGTCCAGCCTTCTCCACCTATCTTCCTGACGTCATGTTTCCACATGTCTTCCTGACGTCACCACAACTCCAACAGGAACATCATCACCTTTCCCCTCCTGGTTAACTGATGGCAGTTTCACTAGGATCTTCTTGAAGGCTATGGAAAACGGTGGTGGCCAGGTTAGGGAAGGAAGCTATCATGACATTTAAAAGAATGAAACCCTTGCTCTTGTATTATGATGCACAGATGTGCACTTTGAATTCACAGACTGACTCAAATGTCAGCTAGGATCTGTGACAAGCAACCTCTGCACTTCAAAAATTCCTCGTCTATGTCTTAAAAGAAGCCCTGTTTTATGAGTTTCCAAGCTTCTATCAGACTAAACAGATTTTTTTTTTAAGATTTTTTTTTATTGTTTTATTTTTGTTGTTGCTTGTTTTGTTTTTTGACAGAGAGAGAAACAGACAGAGAGACACAGAGAGAAGGGGGAGGGCCCAGAGCAGTCTTCATAGTTGACAGCATTAGTTTTCCATATAGTTTCACTCCACAGGTGGGCGCGGGGCTGCGCAGGGCAGGAACTGGGCCGGGAGCCTCCCACAGAGGCCCCGGCAAGAACTGAACTGGGGGCACATCCCAGTTCAGCATATGGGCCCGCCTGGGCCGGAGCCAGGATTGGATCCTTGGTCTCCAGTGCTGCAAAGCTAACGCTTAAGCCGCTGAGCCATCCCAGCTTCCCCTAGAACAGATATTATAAACCTCATGTGAAGGCAAATAGGGCTTGCCTTGGAGCCATAGGAAAATTGAGTTTTGATCTTATCTTCTGTTTATTTACCATAAACATAACATTATAGCTAATACTGTGTTTATGGTCAATAGACGTGAATGCTCTGAACTGGGGCGTATCAGTCCACAATGTGCTTACCTTGACTCCTCTTTCATTTCTGTTCTCTAGTTCAGTCAAATTTATAGAAGCATTATCTACTGGAAACTAAAGTTAAAACAAGCTGGGTTCACTCCCCCAAAGCAAACTTGAAATAGTTGCTAAAGGGAGGGAAAATACATCTACCTCACTCATCACAATTCTTTTCCCATCTTCTTGGCCTCCTCTTCCGTCTTTCCTTATCCTCCAATCCACACTCTCTTCTTCAACAAACAGAAAACAGGAAGGCTGGCCATAGCCAGCCTTTCATCACCTTACAGACTTAGGTAATACATCCTCCCTCATGGTTGAAATGATGAGCTTTGGTAAGTAAATGAGCACAGCACCAGATTTATGGGCACCAAATGTTTTTGTAATTCCAAAATGGCTAAATTCACCTAACTGCTTGTTATCAGTATAGCCTCAAAAAAACAAAACAAAACAAAGTTCTCCTGCCCTCCTATTCCCCACCCCTCCACCCCCAAATTTCAAGCTCAAAAAAGTTAAAATGGAAGCAAGGCATATACAGACACAGTTTGCGGTTTAAAAAAAAAAAGTCTTAAAAAATGTTAGTTGAACCTTGGCTTTTGTCTCTAAGCCCTCAGGGGGAAAATGTGAGCTTGTTTCCTCATTGAAAAAAATATCATAGCACTTGACAGGCTGGATGCTTTGATCCTCAAATGTTGCTGTGATTTCTCCGGTGCCCCTTTCACTCAATCCCTCCTCACCCCCCACCTAACTGGGGCTTTGTAACCCGATGCTCCATAAAGAGTATTTCCACAAGAGCATTAAGACATGTCCTCTCTTAATATTAAGCCTGTCCCCTGATTGCCCTCCTCCTCGTCCCAAGCCCAGTCCCCTCCTGAGGCTTCTACCATGAGGATGGCTGGCAGGAGAAACTGGCTCAGCTGTTTCAAATTAGGAGCAATGGGAGGCTTCCTTTTAATATATGACTTAATCAGTGTCCCTGAAGTAAGCAGTTCAAACCGAGTCTGGCAATGACCCTAAATTAGACTTCATACACCTCCTTTGGCTTTGGAGCTGAGAAGGAATTTGAATCTCTCCTAGGTGTTCAATAGGCTGTCATGAGCAGATGGAGAGGGGTCCTCAGACCCCCATAAGAATGAAGTGTGCTATATGGTGGTTGTGTACTTTTAGGGTTATCAGGTAGACTATAGGATACCCAGTTAAGTTTGACTTTTTAATAATAAACAATTTTTTTTTAGCATAAATGTCCCAAATATTGCATAGCAACCATAGTGTTATTTATGCTCCGGTAGTGAAGGAACCATGATGTTCTTGATATTACCTCCTTCCCACTGAGACAGCTGGTAAGTTTCTGTAAGATTCCATCTGAAAACCTTAGGTCACTTGTGTTCCTGTCTTCTACTGGTCCATGATTTCTCCTTAACAGTAGTTTCCTGTCCCTGTTACTTAGGTGACAAGTTAGAATTAGCTTCATAAGTGATCAGGGAAATCGCTGCCTGTACACAGCATGCCATAAGCCATAAACTGAATGCTTAAAATGTTTCATGCCACGGAACTTTGTATCTTAGACCTTTATTACCAACTAGTTAGTTGTACTATTTTATGTTGCTCAAAAGAGTAACATAAATAAAAACTAGGAACATTCAAAATGAGCGTTTGAGCTGCTATAATTTCCTCTAGCTATAATAATTCAGAGAACTATATCATAGTTTCCAACTTTGCAACAGAGCCTCTTTATAAATCCTATTTGTCATTGTTGTTGTTTAGGGGCCCACATAAGAATAGCTTATGAGAAATAAAGTAGTGCTGCTTTGTCATAATGCTGAGAAAGGAGTTGGAAGGCTCACTGAGCTGCTAACATTAGAACAGATTTCCTATGTACGACTTGGGAATCTGGTACCTGACTCTGCTCCTTGGGAGGCCTCTCAGTATATTATTTTCACTAATAGCATAAAGAATGCGTTGGTGAGGGGCATTGGGATCTTTGAGCTCAGTGGTTACTGGTAGGAGATGCTGCCATGATCCTAGAGAACCCCTAGCAAGACACAGCCCTAGGGCTCACCATCCTCCTTTTCTCCTAAATCAAATTATTCCAACAGCAAACGTCAATTTCCTGTTGCATGTATCCCTGTTGCATGTAGCCCTAAATGATTATGCCAGTGATAAATGCTCCTTTTGTCCTCTTTTAAGGATACCTCCTCCGTCTAGTGGCAGAGTCCTGCTAGGAGGTGTACACCAAAGAGGGAAACTTTTTTGATCACCCAAGAGAAAGCTGGAGCTAGTGGACTAAACAGGAGGGGAAAGAAAACAATATCCAAAGCTTATTACATTGGGTAAAAAATAGAAAGGATGCCCCAAATTATATCTTATGCCAGTTAGGAAGGACAAGGCGTGTGAGGATAAAAAAAATTTCTCAAGAAATAGGTCAGGAAATTGGTGGGAAGGGGGTGAGGGTGGGGGTGGCTTATAGTGACCAGAAATAAAAGTTGTGACAGTGAAAAACCAGAATAGCATAGGACACAAAAGACAAAGAAGAGTGAAACTAGGCAGGACTAACTCCACACAGAAAATATAATAAGAAAAGGCAAGAGAGGAAATTGTTCCAATGGTGCAGGCAACCTGCTTGCCTGGAAAATTTATAAGAGAAGGGTAGCTATGTTAACATCACCAATATAGGAAGGAGGTGAAAATAAAGTTAGGTAAAAATGAATGATGGTATGAGAGAAGGAGGGAAAGAAAAGGATTAAAATTTAAAAAAAGAAAAACTAAGCAGGCAAAGATGCAGAATTTAAAAGTTTATTTTTATTTATCCCTGTTCCCACATTTTATTGTATTTCCCTGGCAGACATCCCACACTCTGGTAAGTCTGGGGGAAAGGGAGGAGTTGGCAGAATAATGTTGCTTTGGGGATTTGAATCTTATTACTTGGTGCTGTTAGTGTTGGGCAGACATTTATAAAAATTACATACTGTCATGGCAGGTCATTTTTTAAAAAAATGAATCTTGAGCTTCAAATTTAGGACAAAGGTGAGGGTTTCAGATTAGTCTAAAAGAAATGAAGGAAAATAGGATTGAGGCAAAGAGAAGGTGGGGTGCTGGTCGGCAGCCCTGGGCTTGGCTTGGAGGGAACTGGACAACTCACCCATTACCAAGAATGAGAAAAACTCAGCTGCCAGCTCCCTGATGGATGGGAGACATTTATTTCCTGAAACTTGTCTTTTTTGGATGCTTACTTCTCTAGGGATTTTTGTTAAATTAACATTATTGGCCACAAGCATACCCAAAATTGTTGAGATTGTATTTGGATGTTAGATACTACTGTGATTGGCTCTGCTTTTATTATTATTATTTTTTAAATCTATGTGCTCCTCCTCTTTTTTGTGAGAAGAACAGAGGAGGCGTATTAGGGCCACGCCAATCTGAGATCTGAGCTGCTGCCCCCATGTTCCATCTGCACTGATTCTGTAGCAAGCACTCTGGTCTCTGGGGACGCAATTTCTGGGGTCCCACTCAGAGCCTCATGACAGCTCTGCAGGAGGGCAGCATTGTTCCTCCAAACCAGGCACTCCAGACTCCCTCTCTCTTCCTTCTTGTTGCAACCTTGTAGGATCATTTTCTAGAACATTCACCCAAATGGCAAAAGGAAGGTTTCAGATGCCTTTTTTCCCAAGTGACTTTTTGCTAAAAGGCAGCCTGGGAGAATATTTGCAACCCAAATGGTCCACAGAGGTTACCTCCCGGTGCAATGTTATCATTAGCTAAGTAAGAGCTCTCTGGGGTTCAGAACGTGGAGGAGGTAGAGGAAGCCACAGCGTTCCCTCCCAACACCTCCTGGCCTAGTGCCTCTGAAGAGTAGATTCTGTAAAGTGATTATTTCCCCCTTTTCTAATCTCAGAAATGTTGTCGGACTGGTTCTAAGCAAAGGCCCCACCCTTGGCTGAACCATTTGATGTGTGGTGGTGTGTTTTAATTATGCAATTGTGATTCTAGGACCATTGCAAAAAATCTTCACAGGGAGAAATCTTTGAAATGATTCTTTGTCACTCAAAGTCTTGCTTTCAGTTCGGTTATTCTTATTAGATTGTATGTTTCTGATATTTATTCAGCATGGTATAGATCAGAGAAGCATTTTCATTGGTAGCATCCTTGTGTGTATCTCTTTTAATTGTGTTTTAAAAGCAGTAAGTGGCATTTTACTTCAAAACTTCTTCAAACACATGGACTTGAAAAGATATAGACTAGACTCATATTTCCTGTATTAAAATACTTGCACAAAAACACTGTTCTTTCTGGTTTATCACACAAGCTAATGCATCTCCTGAGGATTTTGAGTTCAGACATGAACAACTTCGTGAACTTTTTTGTGTGTGAATCATTTGAGCTTGGGACGGGTTTCCTCATGGGGAGATATGATTGCATAAAATATTCTACTTCTACCTGAAATGTTTCATGAGATGGCCTTTCAGCAGAGACTGTTAGTTTTACTATGGATAAGCAGTGTTTGATAAAATAAACTCTGCCTGGACAAAAAGCTTTCAGCATCTCGCATAAATTCTGACTTTCTCAGAAGAGCAAAGGGCTTTCATGAGCTCATGAAATTTGAACCTCAAAGATTCAGCTAATTGATCTATTCCTGTTTCCACATTTTATTCCCAGGAGCCAGTTTCACACCCATAACATTTAGGAGACCTGGAAAACCTGGGGGATATTTTCAGCCTGTCAAAACACCCTCCCCCCATGTTTTTCTTTTTGTTTGTTTGTTTTTAACTTTCGAAAAAGAACCATTGACTCTGAATTTTTTTTTTTAATTTTTTTAATTTTGCACCAACCAGCCCAAGTCTTAGATTGGTCAGATTATCCCAGGGGATTTAAGCTCTGAAATCTAATTCCCCTTGAGCAAAGACACAGAACAGACCTTAGAGATCTTTTAGTTTCACCCATTTAAATAGTTTCAACACAGGAAAGGATCCAGATAGAAGAAGAAATCCTACAACATGGGGAGAGTTCACACAAAAAGAAAAGATTGTTTCAACCTTCAGACTCCAGATACCTTGTACCATCAAACCCCATAAAATAGCTGACATCAAAGAGACAAGAAAGTGGGTATGGGTTAAAGGTTTGACTTAGTGGTTTAGGTTTAAAATAAAGTGACATTGGTTCCCTACCACCCATTTCTTTAGCTTTTAGACAGTCTGGAGTGTCTTGCCTTTGAGACCCCAGCTGAGATGAGCTTAGCACAATTTCCACTGCCTGCAGCCTGCAGTTTCATCTTTGGCTCCTACCATTTGGCTCCAGTTCAGTGTCTCTCCAACGCCAGCCCTCCTCCCCGACCTCCTGGGAAGACTCTGTTGCCTGATCTTTATTGCTTTTTTTCCCACACTCCATTATAAAGCATGATATTTGCCTCTGAATTTATTTATTAGGACTTGGATCTATAATATACAACCCTACACTTCCTGTCTGACACAGTGTCTATGCAGAAGAGCAAATCAGATGCGCTGCATGCCATAAACAATCACAGGAAGTCAGCACCCCGAAAGGAAGGGCCAGGGACTTGCAAAAGAGCTAACCCTCTGGAGGCCCCTCAGAGCCAAATTGCATTTTCAAAACTTCACACTCAGAATCCAGCAGTCCAGATGGGCAGCCACAAGCAGCTCCTTGTGGGGGAGCGCATTTGCAACTGGCAACCTTATACCCACATGTCTGGCCCTCATTTCGTACACTAGCTGTGTTTTTGAAAATTAACATTTTGCCTAATAAGCTAAGTCCTTAAAGTCGTTCTCATGTTTAAGCAGGCTGCATACATCACATGTCTTTTTTTTTTTAAGCAGGTAATATATTCACTTGTTCGTAACTCAAAATGATATGAAGAAGTATATATTGAAAAGTCTCATTCCCACCCAGACCCCGTGCACACAGCCCCACTCTGTGTTCACCACTTTCATTAGTTTCTTATGTATATTTTCAGTGTGTCTTTTTATTTTTACTTTTTTGATTAAAAAAAAATAAACTTCCTATTTTAGAATAGTTTTGATTTACAAAAACACTGCAAAGCTAATACTGAAAGGTCTCAGACATTCTCACACAATTTTCTCTATTTTTATCTTAAAATACCAAAGTACATTTGTCACAACCAGGAAACAAACTTTGGCACATTACTGTTCACTAAACTCCACACTTTAGTCATGTGTCGCTGGTTTTTCCACCAATGTCCCTTTTCGGGTCCAGGAGCCCATTCAGGATACTGTGTTAGTCATCATGTCTTCTTTGGTTCCTCTTGGCTATGGCAGTTTCACAGATTTTGCTTGTTTTTAACGACTTTGACAGTTTTGAGGAGTGCTGGTTTGGGTATTCTGTAGAATATCCCTCAGTTGGGGTTTGTCTGATGTTTTTCTCATGATTGGACTGAAAGGAAACCCACAGAGGTATACTGCTCTTCTCAGCACATCACATCAGCAAGCGCATGCTGTCAACATGACTTATTACCATTGGTGTTGACCTTGATCGCTTCGCTGAGGTGGTGTTTACCAGGTTCCTCCGTTGTGAAGTTACTTTACCCCCGATCCCCCACCTTTCAGACTACACTCTTTGGATGCAAGTCCCTAAGTGCAGCCACTCTGCCGCCCTCCAGTGTTTCTTAATCTGTGTTTGGTAATTTGGCAGGGCCCTTAGGAGTACCAAACTTTGTGCTAAGACTGTTCTTCCGAGTGGAGGCTCTAAAATCAGACTTTCTCAGCAGGATCTCACCTCCCGACAGGACTCACAAGAGTACTGGGCTTCCACTCTGTCATTTTAATCATGCTTTTATAGTAATGCCTTGCATCAAAATCAGCTTTTATGAGGGTGAACACCACAGTGCTGTATGCACTAAGAAAATGCTCTCTCTGTTCAAATTCAGTGGCTTTGCATTGGATTTTGTCTTAGTCTGATTCCTGGAAAAAAAAAAAATGTGTGGCTTACAGGATGGTCAGTATTTGGGGGGGAGGGGGACATGCACATAGGCTTTGTAATTGCATGTGTGTTTTATAGTTCTAGCTTTGGAACTTCCTGTTGAGAAATAAAATCTTTGAGCTTTTTTCTGTTTTGCCACTGACTCCCACATTGTAGACTTGGAAATTTTTTATTTTTTAATTTTTTTTGCCTCCTAGGACCTCAGAATTGTCACCTGCCAAGTGGAGAGGACAACCGGAGGTCCCAGCAGAGCATCTAAACACTTTGTAACCTGGATAGAATAGACTAAAGATGGGCAGCTCTTGATGCTGGAGATGATGTGATACAAAGACACTGGAGCACGGAACTGGCCCACTGTCGCCTGTGAAGGGTTCACAGGGCAAGGAGCATGGGCTTTATAAGAGGGGTGGTCATGAAATTCACAGAATGGGGAATGGGTTATCAGAGAGGTGGGAGTACTACTGCACGCAGTGTGATTGTGTGACTTATTAGTAGAAGTGCCAAATTTCAACCTACTTGCACCCATGTTCTTTCAGATATCACCAAAGAAGTAGGTCAAATGTGAAGAATACCTCACATAAATAAAACAGAATGTCATGCTGTCATTAAGTTCCTCAGAAAACAAGGGAAAACACCTCAGACCATTTTGGAAGAGATGTTAGTCATTTATGGGGACTATTGTCCTGAGAAATCCACGGTTTACAAGGGTCATAGCCTTTCAAACAAGGCAGACAGTTGATTGAAGACAACTTTTGTCCGGGATGCCCTGTTGAGGCCACTTTCTCAGACATTGTCAAAAGAATTGAAAACTTGTAGTGGAAGATGCCAGATTGAATAAACACCATCTTGAAGAAATGGTTGCAGCATCACCTACAACCGTTTTGAATATTCTCCAGCAGAATCTAAGGATGTCAAAAGTCAGTCCAAGATGGGTGCTGAGAATGCTCACATTGCAGAGACAACAAAGATGAGGTTTTAAACTGGATTGTGACTGAAGATGATTCTGAGTCAAAGCAGGAGTCTGTGTAGTGACATGAAAAGGGCACACCGCCCCCTAAGAAGTTTGAAGTGTTGCAATCAGCTGGAAAAACTATGACTACTGTTTTTTGGGATACAGAGGGTATCCTGCTGATCAATTACAAGGATAAGGTGTCACCATAACTGGAGAGTACTATTCCAGTCTGCTGAAACAATTAGCAGAATCTATGAAGGAGAAAAGGAAAGAAAAATGGACCAAAGGATGCTGATTTAGCATGACATCGCGCCCATGCACAAGAGCAATGTCGCATTGGCTACTCTTCATGACTGTGGCTTCCAAACATTAAACCATCCTCCCTATAGTCCAGACCTGGCTCCATCTGATTATTATTTATTCCCAAATATGAAAAAAAAACAGCGTCAAGGGAACAAATTTATAGATGATGAAGTAGTTATATCTTCAATTTTTAAGGCAAAAACAAAACATCTTTTTTTTTTTGAGGCTATAAATAAGCTTATTGGAAGATCTGAAAAGTGTATTAGGGTTAAGGGTAAATATATTGAAAAGCAAAAATAATAGATTTTTTTATCCTTCTCCCTCATTTCATGAATTTCTTGACCACCCCTCATACCACTGGTAAGCTCTCTGAGGTTCGGAGAGAGGTAACTCTACCTGTATATGCGCAGATATCGTCAGCTTTGTTTCAGTCAGCTTGTAAAACTAAACAAGAAAAAACAACATACTCTGGTAAAAACATTTTTGAAAAAAATATAATCTCAGTAGTGGGAATGTTTTTAAAGAGAAGCAAAAAAATACCTAGGTCAGCCAATATAGTTTGTAGAACTGACTGACAAAACAAAAAGCATTTACCAAAGTCTGGCAGCCCCTAAAAGTAAGACCCCTCTAAAGACTTACCTCTGTTATAGTACAGTCTTAACTGTAGGTGAATTTTACCATGATAAATTCTCACTATGCACATGCTCCTTCAACCAACAAGCATTTATTGGCATCCACACTGAGCTCAGTACTGTGCTAGTTATTCATCCTAAAGGGCATGAAAAATATTATTCTAAGTGTCAGCACTACCCTCATGACTCATTAAAATCTTTTAAATACATTTGTTCAGGACCAAAATATACATCTTCAAGCCAAAAATTATATTATTCCTTGGCCACACCCTTCAGCAAGTCATCTTTTCTCTTCCACAGTCTGCCTGGTCCCAAAGAGAATCAGGAGAGGAAAGTATTTGTGGCACGTTGTGGGCCAATCAAATAAAAAGGATGTGACAACTTGATGTGAGTTTGTGATATTTCATTTGGTTTATACCAGGCGAGGGTGACAGATAGATTTGTGTGGAGCAACCAAGTTTTACTCCTTCTGCTTTCCTTAGTCACAAAAATGTGCCCCAAACTGTATGTTCTGGATAGACTGTGGAAGTATGTGGTTCCCACAAAGCGTGGTATTTTGCAGTGGTTGGCAGATAATGACCATCTCTAAAGATTCTGAGTTCTCTTAATATGAAGGCAAATGTCTGAGCATTTAGTCATTTCTGTTGAAGGCCTGAATGTTTTAACACGACTTGTCTTGTCCTCAATGCTAAGTAAGCCATTAGCTGATAATGGAAAGGCCCCGTGACCTAAGAATACTCTACCTGCTACATCCCACCACCTGCTGTCACCACTGCCCCTCCCACTAACGTATCTTTCTCAGATATGCTGGGCTTCCATCACTAGTCTTCTCTTGGTGAAAGTTCTAGTGAACTAAAAATTTACTGAGATGGGTAATGCGTCAGTCCATCATCAGCCATTAGCAACCTAAATTTGTTTATCAGATTAACCCGTTTCCCATTTAGAAAGAAAAAAAAAAAGTGCAGCTCGCTGTTGCATTCATTTAATTTTACATACACACACTCTTTGAGGCTGAAGCAAATCTTACTGGTTTTCAATGTGAAAATAAAATGTAAAGGGAATGCCAGGATAGCTCACCAGTTGAGTACTTGCCTTGCAATCACGAGGTTCGGGGTTCAATTCCTGGCCCCAGCCTGTGCAAACCCCACAGGCTGAACTGCAGTGCAGCTGGAAACAGCTGGGACGGCTTGGTGGCAAAGATTCTTGCCTCCCATGAGGGAGGCTTCAGTTCAGTTCCTGCCCCGAATCCACCTGTGTGGAATGAAACAATGTCACAATTAATGATGTACAACTATGGAGACTGCTCTGGGTCCTCTCCCCTTCTCTCTCTCTCTCACCTTCCCTCAAACAATAAAATAAATCTTTAAAATCTTTAAAATATATATATATGTATGTATGTGTGTGTGTGTGTATACCATTCTTGAAGTTATTTTTAAAAGAATTTGTCTCTAATCCTAATGTAACAGAAATGTATAAGATGATTAGTATTTAATAATTTTTTTCACATGTAGAAATGCTGTTTTGTAGGATTTGATATTTTTAGTGATCGAGAATTACTATATATAGTAAATGAAAGTACCACTACTAAAAACAGAATGCTATAAATAGAATTATGTCATTTGTTTTCAAAGACTTTCGATATACTCGAGTGATGCGAATATGATATTGAAAGTGAGATATTTCATGATAAACATTGGGAGTAAGGTTAGAACTGTAATCCACAAGTTATCTCAGGGTAAACGCTGCAGCTCAAGTGCTGCCAGTGAATATTCTCAGGGCCAACGGGAACGGGGTTAATTTAGCCACCTTGGCATGGCCCAGGGAGACTTAGAGGACAAGTCATTTTTTTTGATGAAAGAAAAGAAACATTTAGAATAAAAAAATATAATAAAATAGAAGAGAGAGAGGGAGAGATTAACAGTATAGAATAGTAGTTAATCATGTGGTTCTAAGAGCCAGACTGTTGCCCTCACTCAATGGTATTCAAGTTGCACGCCTCCTTACTGCTTTAATTTCCTCATTTGTACAACAGAAATAATAGTAAGAGTGCCTACCTCATAAGATGACAGTTGTGAGGATTAAGTGGGAATATTTTTAAGTTAGTGCACAGGAATGTCTGACATATCATAAGATATAATAAATATTACAGCTTGGAGGGGGACCTGAGCAGCCAGATATTATAGCACGAGGCCACCGAGTACTCTGGTAATGTGGAAGGGAGAAGAAACATCCCTGAGAAAAAAACATATTAAAAAATAAAGACTCACAATCACTTCCTAGCAACTTGTTTCTATCCCTAAGTGTGCTTCTCAGAAACTCTTCTTCTTAACCCTCCTTCAAGTACCTTCCAGGATTCCATCCACCATGGACAAAAGGTTGTCTGCTCCAATTTCTGTGCAGAGTATCATTTTACCCTTACACCAGAAGAGGAGGGACTCCCTGCATTTTCTGCCTTGAGGGTCAGGTGTCAAGTTTTTCATTCATTTCATAATGAAGAAGAAGCTAGGATCATATCTGCACTTGGTCGCTGCAGTAACCTTGGCGACAAGTAATTTGACTATTGAACCTCTAGGAGAGAAGCAATGCTTGAGTCTAGTAGTGACACAAGGACAGAAACAAGGTCAAAAGTTGAAGCTGAGAAGACAGAGAGAAAAGCAATCTTTTCAAGTCTAGACAGCATATTAACAGCAAGGGCTTAATGTGTTGCGCTCTGTTTCTAGGAACTTTTTGCTGACAGCAGGGAACACGAGCCTCCTTTTCTCCCCATCCTGCGCTTCCCTTCTGCTGGGTCAGTAGAGGCCACCTCTTCCCATGAGCCCTTGGAGAACTGGCAATCGGAAGAGAGAACTGGAGTCTGCTGGGCAGGGGAAAGAGGAAGGTTTATATTTTGGGGTCAAAAATGAATCCATCACATCGGTTCAGTAGCAACTCACAGTTGTATTTTATTATAGTCCTCCCAAGGCTTTTTTCTAGAAATTTTATAGTAGTAAAGGAGGGAATAGGAACATCATCACACATATTCTATATAGGAATATATTTTATTTTCCTGAAGAAAGCAGTTTGAGAAAGATTTATTTATTTCATTTTTAATCATTCTTTTTAAATTACAAAATGACTGATCTGGTGGGAGTGTCAATTCATTCCACCTTTCTGAAAGGCAATTGGGCAGTATGAAATAAAACGCCTTCGAAATGGGCATAGTCTTGACCCAGAAATTTCATTGCCAGGAATTTATATGGTGGAATAGTACAATACATATTTATAACAAAGGATGTTCCTCACAAAATTATTTATAATAGTCCCCCAAATGAAAACACTCTGAAATAGGGGATAGGTTAAATTGAATATAATGGGAATGTAAATAGCCACTAAAAACATTCCTCAGAGAAGTACTGCCTAGCAGTGATATATAAGGCAGGGCTTCAGACCACAGCCTCAGAGGCCTCAAATTTCAGCTGCTACATGAGAAGAGTGCTACCAGCTTCAGTGGGTATGATAAGGATAATGGAGGTCAGGAAGATAAAAATGAGAGTGAAGATGAGATCAATGTGACAATGACCATGACATGGATGCGTGAAAAAGCAGATTTCAGAACAATGCACAGTCTAGTCACAATGTATTATTTATTTAAATATATGGAGGCTGTCCAGAAAACATTCAGCCATTGTCAAAATAACAAGACCTGTTATGTGGCTGGATACTTTCCGGACAGCCCTCATAACATATATATGCACATCTTTAATATGTGTATGCCTATATGCATTATATGTGTATATATGTACATATATATAGAAAAAATCCTGGAAGAATATACACAAGATGTTAAAAGTAACTAACTCTGGGGTATGGAATCACTAATGAATTTAATTTTCTTTTTCTGTATTTTTATTCTGAATATACTATATGATAATTGTCATCAGAAAACTTCATACCTCTAGAAGATAAGGTCCACCATTTTACCCCTGATATTAAAAATGCTAACTCCATTTTCTGTGAAGAACAAGACTCTGCATAGGTGGGTCATGTTCACCAGACAGTGGGGCTCTTTAACTTGGACACAGACTGCAAGAAGGCTTGACCTCTCAGGAGGCTTGCAGCTGCCTGAACAAAGTTCTGCTTTCCTCAATGAGCACCAAGCTGTGGAATGTGCCTGCCATTGTTCACCTGAGGAACCTGAATGAGTGAGCAGGTTTCTCATAATTTGTGTGTTGGGCTCTGGTTACATAGCTCTATGTGTAAGTCTATTTTACTCTGTTCTGAATTGGAAGGAGTCTGTTTGATTAGAACAGTTTATATAACAGAAATCTGAGCCTAAAGAAAGGATTTGGCTGGGACTGTTGATTGCATTGGAGAATAGATTGGAAAGGAAACTTCCAGAGTGAGAGCCTCTTATTTTGAGGCAGTGAATTAGAACAAATTGTTCCCCATACTCCATCTAACCACACTAACACACAGTGAGATCTAGCCCATCAATAGAAATGGGTTCTATTCCTTCTTCCAGGAAGAGAACAGGACTGTTTCTTGTCAAAGTCCAACAAGGTTAATGCATATATGCATGGGAGCAAGTGGGAATGCCACATTTAATAGTCATTAGGTGGCGTGCACCCCATCAATATTCCCACCCCTTTCTGTTTTTTAAAACCCAAATACATTTTCATAGAGGTTTTGAGGGGGCAGGATTTTATTTTTGCAAGAGTGGGTGTGTTTGTTGTCCTTTTTCATCTGAAACTATTTCAATTTTATCCTTTTTCCTTCCTGAATTTTAATGGGCCTGAAAGTAAGAGTCTGCCAGAGTTTGAACATTCAGAGAAAAAACAGTACAAGATCTTCCTCTTTCAAAAGCCAGTGGAGGGTACATTTTCCAGGCCTTTCTCCCACACCCACTCAGCTTAAACCATGGAGGCTGTGTGGGTACCGGCCAAGGCTTCGTGCTGTAAGCCCATACGCTTCCTGTTTTGTCTTTCACCTCGTCTGGACTCTGGGGTAGACTCAATTCTCATCTTTTAGACTCTGTTATTTCAGTCTTTGGTCTCAATGTCACTTAATCAGGAAAATTCTAAGTCCTCAGTTGGGAGAATAAAGTCGTAATTCTCTTCTTAGCTTTATATTAAATCCTCTACAGTCCCCTGAACAAGTGGCCCAACTCTCTTACCTCTAGTTTTCCATTTGTAAAGAGAAGAACTGAAAAGTGTGCTCAATTCTCAAGTGCAGTCATTGCTAAAAGCCTTTGGGGAACAACTTAGATTGTATCTCATTATCTCAAAAAGTATACAGAAAGTATCCGATAATTCAAATTGTGCCTATCTTAATCAATATACATAAATCAAATGTATATCAATCTGGATGTTTTATATTATAGAAGTGTGCATTCACAAATGCACATGCTACTGAGTAGGTATATACAAAATCTAATTGCCTCCAGACATATTATGGTTTTCAGTGGGATTTCCCTCTCACTTTTAGTTACTTCTCTGTCCTGCCTCCACTAAAGGAACCCCTTCTAATTCAGAACCCCACCTCCATTTAGACTGTCCAAATTTCATACCAGAGACACAAAAGTCTGGTTAAAATAGTGTTAACAACAGTTTGATCACTAATATGATTAATACTGCCGAGGAGAGTTGCTAATTCCTTCTATTCTAGGACGTCCTCTATTTTTAAGATCCACCATCAATTTAATTTATTAATAGCTTTTAAGGAGAGGGAGGAATAACTACCACTGGATTGCATACATTAACAAGGAGGTGCATTTCAAGTTCAGAGGGGATAATGTGAATTAGCAGTGAGACATCAGCAAAGGAGGCATTTGTTCACTGTGCTTACATAACAGTGTTGACTCGAGTGGATTGCTTGGATGAGATCCTTCTACCACAGGTCATCTGTGTGACCTTGATCAAGTAACAACCTCTCTGTATCTTAAGTTTCTTCAATCATAAAATGGGCATAATAGTACCTATCTTACAAGAGTATGGTAAGAATTAAAGGATTTAATACATGTAAAGTACTTAGAACAGTACTTGGTAACCAATAAACAATAGTGTAATTGTAATTCATTGTAAATAAATCTTTTTTTTAATAATTTTTTATTTTTCTATTATAGTTGACATACAATATTATATTAGTTTAGATGAACAACATGGTGATTAGACATTTACGGTATGTAACTTATGAAGTGATCACCTTGATAAATTTAGTCTGACATCATACATTTGATCAAGATATAGGGTGGCTGAATGGATAAGAAAACAATATATACTCAATATTATTGACTATATTCCTTATGATACAGTATATGTACCCACGACTATTTTGTAACTACCAATCTGTACTTCTTAATCTCTTCCCCTTTTTCACCCATCTCGCCCACACTCCCTCCCATTGGGCAATCCTCATAATGTTCTCTGCATCTATGAGTTTGTTTCTGTTTTGTTTGTTTTTGTTCTTTGGATTCCATGTAAGTGAAATCATATGGCATTTGTCTTTCTCTGTCTGATTTACTCCACTCAGCATAAAACCCTCTAGGTCTTTCCATGTTGTTACGGATGGCAAGATTTTATGCTTTCTTATGGCTGAGTACTATACCATTATATATATGCATCACCTACTTTTTATCCACTCATCCATTAATAGACACCCAGGTTGCTTCCATATCTTGACTATTGTAACTAACCCTGCAGTGAACATATAAATTAATATATCCCTTCAAAGGAGTGTTTTGGGTTTCCTTGGATAAATACCCAGAAGTGAGATTACTGGGTCCTTCTTCAGCAGCGCTCTGGTGCTTGCCCAGTCTTCCCTTTGGACGTGTCATCCACAGAGGGAGTGGGTGATGCTCTGGCTCAGTCCAAAGCTGGTCACCGGACATGCAGCCCCGAGGCCTCCTGGGAGAGGCATCACTTTAGGCCATGTTCAGCTGCAGCCTGTGCTCCTGCCTGGAACCACCTTGGCATGAGCCATGAAATGATCTGCAGATGCCATCCACCCACATTGGGCTTGGAGGTGCCTGGGAGAAGCTAAACTGGGAACCAAGGTCAGCTGCTTTCTCACTCAGCCATAATCTCTGCCGGTTTTCACAGCCAGAAGTTGTAGGGGATTCTTTTCCCAGCATTGGAACCCTGGGCTAGAGAACCTGCTGTGGGTCCTCAGGGTGGACCTCTGCAGACAATAGATCCCTCCTGATTTTAACTGTCACACATGGGTATGGGACCAACCTGTTCTGCATTTCTACCCCTCCTATAAGTCTCAACATGGCTTCTTCTATATCCTTATTTGTAGGACTTTGGCTCACCTAGACTTCAGATGCTTATCCATGATGGTTACTCTATACATTAGTTGTAATTTGAATATGTTTGTTAGAGGAGGTGAGCACAGCATTTCCCTACTCTGCTATCCTAACTGGAAATCCTGAATCTTTATTTTTCTTGTTTCAAATAAATCTGAAGAACTATGAGAGTTGTCCATAAAGTATCCATCCATGTAACCATTCTCATTATGTTGACAATGGATGGATTTTTTTCTGGACAGCCTCATACAGATACCTTCCCCTGAAATAAAATACAAAATCTATGCAGACACACAAATTGTATACTCATTCGACTTGGTGAAATCTAGAGTGAGCCACGTCAGGTGGCATGGAGTAGTGACTCACAGCGTGGCTTTGGAGTCAGGTTGACTCCAGGTTTAACCCTGATTCAGTCACTGACTCGCTAGCTATACAGCCATAGGCAAATTCAGTGATGTCTCTAGGCCATGTCTTCTCATGCATAAAATGACTAACACCACCTGCTCTGTGGACTTAGTCCATTCATAGAAATGAGTTCTAAGTGATAAACTGTGTTAGATGCTTTGGACAAAAAAATCACACCATTATCTGAAAATGAGGATTATCCAGTTGTTCCAGTCTATTTTCAGACCTTTCCTCCTTTAC